>APFE031550386.1:59052-78455 GCA_000404065.3 Pinus taeda
CAGTAGCTTGATCTTTGTTATTCCGATTTTTCTCTCAAGCAGAGACTCGCACTGTAACTGTGATGCTTTCTATAATCAAAGACTGTTGAAAGCATGGATTCTGAAACTGTCTGATGTGTTTAAATTGGCCGAGGAGTGACTGTGGAATTCCTGTGCTTCTACATGGTTCTATAAGTGCTTCTTAACTCTGTTAGTTTCATGTTTGTTTTATCATCCTTCCGTCATCTAAATTGCAGAAAAGAAGAATAGTTTAGGATTTGCTTAGCTGCATCGTAGGCTCAATTTCTGCAATTTTTCATGTTTTCATCAAGAATAGTTATGAACATGCATACTTAAATGATCTTGTTTATGCTTTTTCTTCCACTTATGAATGATAGTTTAGGAATTCTTAACTGCTCCTAGACAACCATTCATTCACTTTCCCTCTTTGTCAATTTTGATGAAAGATTCTTAATTGCCTTTCATCCCTGACCATCATTCCATCCTTTCAGCAAATTCATAATTGTTTCATGTGTGGCTATCCCGCTCCACAATCCTCTTGTGACCAAGAAAACGCAACAGCAAGCCTTAGTCCATGACTCCATGCCCAATGGTTTGAAACTTATCACACTTTACCTTTCCTCTCTGTTTGGAATTATCTTCAATGCATGCACCTTCCATCCAAACAAAACAACAAAAGCCCTGAAACCAACAGCTAGCCTAAAATCATCATCATCAAAGTTAAGACATTAAGAGAGAGCCCTCTCTGATTGCAGGTGGGCTAGAACCTGCAATCCAAAGATTGGTTTGTGGTTACCTCGGCCGTATCCCTACAGGAGGCTAGGAACAACCTGAGTGATAACAATTACTACAGTAGAATTGGTTATGGGGCGTAGAGAAGGCGGGATTACTCCATCTGAGGTGGATACCCCACTACCACTGCTCGCCCATCATAATTTTTGTTATCCGACAGCTACTATGTCTAGTACATGTTGGGTATCTCTGGCTTGAGGAGCTGATTCCCATCATGGCCAATTTAATAGACCACATTTCCCAACTTCCTACCAAAGGAAACAATCCCACAGCCATAGCAGGAACAAGCGGCAACGTAGGCCTCGCAGAAGCTATGAAGGCCAAATATAAGCTGGAGAAGTGGAAGCGAGGGTATGTAATAGCAAGTATCAAAGACCGAGGGGTGCACATTGCCACCTAGTTACTGGCCAGCAAGCTCATGAGGAAATGCCGTGCAGACGAGGTGCCATCATCTATCATTGCATTGGCAGAGTAGTGTGTAGAAGGGGTTCAATTCAATTGGGCACAGTTTCTTTGTGATGAATTTTTTACGAATTGTAGGGAGCTAAGGAGCAAGGTAAGACCTTCCACTACACGTGGTTGCTCTTATCCATCCTACTAGTTGCAGGGGAGCTGCCAAACGACAGCTAGTTTCCCACCATTGAGAGGAACCTACCTAAAGCCATGAGGTATAACTCGCTCTAGGCAACGAAAGACGCAACAAGGGTTTACGAGATCAAGGTGTTTTGGGTATTCATGGAGACAAGCATCCAAACATGGATCGATCGTAGGCCGTGGCTATCCCTGACAATATACAACAGTTTGTAAAGTGCTACCAATTTTAAGGTGGATATGCGTAATCTGTATATCTAGGTGCGAAAGGATCCGCCCTGAACATGGGTAAAGCTTTCGTTCATTACAATTGACGATGAAATCTTCGACATAATGGCGGGATGGTATTCGGAGTGGCGTGCCCCAAACTTGGCCGAATTGGAAAATATTGTCGCACAACAGCAGAAGAAGGAAATCAAACTACGCATCGCAAAATTGGCAGAAATGATGTTCTGGGAACAGAAAGTGGCCATGCAGTGGGTGGTGACTAAGGCAGCAACCACAACAATGGCAGAAACCACAACTGTGCCAACCAAAGAGATGTGGAAGATTAGGAAATGTCCACAGAGAATGACATACAGGGGGAAATGGAGACATAGGAATGCCAGAACCTTACCACACAATCAACCCAACTCAAGAGGTCGCACGTCCAGGGGCAGCCACCCACACACAAAAATACAAAGACAACGAAGACCTTAGAGGGAGATCTTCCTGACAGTAGCGAACCAATTCGTTATTTCACTAAGGGTGCTCTAGAGGAGTTGCTGATGGAGCAGACAAATGTGTTTGGGGTGCTCAGAGCGCAGTAGCAGCCATTACAGGTGTGACCCCCAGGAGTGATGACACCAAACCTTGCAGAAGGTGCATCCGCAGTTGAGCAAATGGTGCATGCCCACACAATGAACACTTTGGTGTTACTAGGAGGCATCATCCTAGCAGAGGCTGAAGGTGACACGAGGGGTTGGGGGTTGAATTTGGCCGCCCTTCCTAGAGAGACCCTATACCAGCTGCAGGATGGGGTAACCACTGAGCTCAACGCCTGGGAAGACCGTGCCTTCCAAGTCTTAATAGAGAAAAAGGGGAAATCTGGAGCAGTTCAATCTACAACGTAATGACTTTGGTTGCACACAACTAAGGATTGGAATAGGCCATGGAGGAGGTATGTAGTAGTATACCAGAACTAGTTGTGCCAGCGGAACTCCCAGCAGCTGAAAATATTCATCACATGGTGGCAGGATTCCGTAGGGCCCAAGACGTGTACGCGAAAGTTCAGTTGGAGTTGAACTTGTAGATCGCGGAGCTGAGGATGAAGGCGCATCCCTCCACACCTCGGGACATCAGAGAGCAGTGCGACCGCGTAATTCAAGTAGGGTGGTAAGTGATAAAGTGCGATGTACAGGATTGCACGAGATTGTTGGATCAGTACCTTCTTACTATCACATTACTACAAGAAGACTCAATTCTGCAGTAGGTAGATACAGAAGCACGGGAGTTGTAGCAAGCTTATGAAAATGTCTAGGGGACCGCACAAAAAGTCGCCCTCACTTAGCACTTGGCCAAGATGAGGGGGGCCCAGGCTCTGAAGGAATAGGTGGACACCGCATGCCAAAAAGAAGCAGGGCTTAAAGCCCTCATCCAGCCCTGGCTTAAGGAATCGTTCACGGTCACCACTGTGATTGAGGGGAAGCTGGCCTAGTTACAAGACACATATGCACTAAGGCAAGAAGGTGCCTCTGACAATGCCTCATAGAATCACGCACAATTGATACAACAAACAGTGAAAGAATGTGTGGCCTATGTCATCATAATGCAGATGTTGTTGGATGGACTCTGAGAAAATATCACCGTACCATCCGAGTGACTTAGGATGAGTCACAATGATTGTGTTGGGGGCCCGTTGGGCAGCGAATCCTTGGCGTAATGGTTTTGGGGATTAAAGACCAAAATTTTGGGTAACAGCATTGTAAAGGTTCTGTGAAGTGTGTGGAGCACGAATTGTAATGAGTCAAGTCAAAGGGTTGTCCGCCTAAAATATTGTAAATTAATATAGAGTGGGTCGGCCTACCCATGGTCTGTGGACCATGGGAATGTATAAATAGAGCAAGGCTCTAAGTGTAGAGAGCAGCTTTTGTAGGTTCTGATCTTAAGTATTATGGGTTTATGAATGTGAAAATTGATTTGAGTCTATAAGTCCGAGTTGTGGTTGGTAGTAAGGGTAGGCTCTGAAGCTGTGTGTGCAGAGGCCTGGTAGAGTCTACAACTGTGTGCGTAGACCCCTGCAGCTGAGTGTTTAGGGTGGAATTGGATTGTACTGGAACAGAAGATTAATAAAAGATAAGTGTTTCTAAAATTTTGTGCATATGATCTCAGATCTATGTGTTGTTCGTCTGTTATGTTTTTATGCATATCTTTAAGGTTTATGTCTGCATGCACTGGTTATAAACATTGAATTTTCGATTAAGACCATCGAATTAAGTCAAATCTATAATAATAACATACTAAGGGTAAGGAATCTAGAAAGTGCCTCCTCACATAGCTACATGAAGGCTAGACAGACGTGTAGAGTGCACGAGCTCGCAAGATCAGTTCGCAACCTTTCTAAGCCTCATTAAGACATCCCTAGGGTGCAGAAACCTGGTTCCAGCACCCTCCCATACTACCTTGGGTGAGACGTCAAGCCACGCTCCATGGACTATTGCCGAAAGGGCTGGTAGTGAGAGATTTGTTTGGCTAGAACACTTCTGAACCTAGGTTAGGCCCCAATAAGCCAACACAAGATGTGGAATTTATGTTTTTGGTTGTTATGGGCTGGAACAAAGGAACAATATCTACTACCATGGGTTAGTTAGCAATGATTACCTATCCCAAAGCTTCTTGGGGTTGGGGACTAAAGAACATTTTTATTCTTTCAAAGGCCCTCACGACAAAAAATTCCCAGTGGTTAATCTCATCTCATAATATTTTGAATCGGGTAATTATATGTAAATATATTGATCCTATATACATGCAAAATTAGATTCATCTTTTGGATAAGCTGCTTCATAACATTTAAGTGATTTGGAAACAAATTATTCACTCTTTTGATTGGCTGGCATCTAGTCTAGTTTGGCGCATTGCGGATGAGCTGCATTTTTGCATTGGTTTTGACCCAAGGCCGGGGTGTACCTAGGAACATGTTCTATCAATCCCTGTCATTAGATACTTATGGGTGATGCTTATAACTTGATTGAATCATGTTGCATCTCTAGAGAAGTCTAACATTTGACGTTAGGGATGGAAAGGCTCTTAAGGTATTTTCTTTCCTCTCTTCCTTTAGGATGAATGGAATTAGTATATTGGGGCATTATCTATGGTGTAACAGCATTCTCCTACATCTACCCAAGTAACCGGCCAAGCATGGTAGACATGTGATGATAAGTTACTATGATATGATTCTACCTCCTAAATCACCTCAAGGAAGTGGAACCAATGGAAACACACCATACAAACCTTCCACATCAGCAAAAAGACTCCTAGGAACCATCCCAACATCTCAGGTAACCAGCCCCTATGCCCCACTGATTTTTTAGATCAAATAACCTCCTAACGCTCCCATGATATGGGCATGCATGTGTCTAGAAGGCTCTAGATGCTTCGACAGCATGGTATGCAAGCATCTAGGGATGTTTTTCTCAGTGTTGTGCCAACATCCCTAGGATTTGATCCATTCTTTTAGGGCCAGAGCCCAGGTCACTTCCCACAACTAAATGATACCTTTAGAACACAAATATAACAATGGAATGATGATAGAAATGAAATTCCCTAAGCAAGCCCTTGACTAGACCCCTACTAGCCACGCCAGACATTTCGTCAAACATATAACAAATATGTAATATATAGGTGTAAACAACATATCTAAGCATAGGGGTCTCATACTCATATGAGAATCACTAATAGGAATTGATGCCTCAAAAAATTAGCTGCATCTTCATCCATTAGGCCATAGATACATTTTTCATTCATTTACAAGTAAAAACATGATGAGAGCCATACATAGCTACCGTCATAATACATATTCATAACTAGCATAATAGAAACAAAATATCAAGGAAACAACAACTATATAATCCACATATAAACCAATATAATACTCATGAAATAACAAGGAGAAATAACCTCATATTAATGATGCATGGCCAACCAATTGTGGGAGTTCAATGAACCACCCAACCATAGACATTGTTGAGACAAAACTATCTTCAACCAGTGACCCCCATGCCATATTCCAAGCATGAATGTGGGATCTCAGAAAACTCATCAATCCAAAACCATACAGGCCTTCTAGATGCCAACCACCTTAACCCATCAAACCATGATTCCATCTCATGATCGGACATCAAAAAACCATCATGATATTAGTCTCTACCCAAGCCTTCTAGAGCTCCAGAGTGTTTGTTCCAACCAAGTGTTCCAAGGCTAGTAACTCAACCCACAACTTACTATGTGTTTCTAGAGTGTTTGTCCAACTAGGGATAGTAACTGAACCTAACAAGGGCTTCCAGAGAATTTTCCCAACCAAGGCTTCCAGGACTAGTAACTCAACCCAAGCTACTACAGGGATTCTAGAGTGTTTGTCCAACCAAGGCTTCCAAGAACTAGTAACCCCAACCAACCTAAATGAAACATGAGAACCAACCAGAAAAACAAAGACTTGAACCCACAACACCATGGCTATCTAGAAAATGGATAGGATAGGAAAATCCACTATCAATCCAGGAAATCCTCCATGCCAGGTAAATATCATGACCAATAAACCACATGCATATGTCATGCATGCCAAAACTTGTGAGGAAAACAGACATGCAACTCAGTACCTACAAGAAAAACCCACTGTAGCTACTCATCTTGATTTTCTCTTACTCTTTCCTATTCTTCCTTTTCCTTCTTGCTCCAAGAGTGCTCCAAGAAAACTCTAAGTGCCCAAGAGTATGAGAGAGAGATATAATAGAGAGAGATCTCCAAAATTGAATTGGCTAAAGTCTATGTAGTGATCCTTAGAAGCATTTTTATGAGTGACACCTCTATTTTCTTCATTTTCCTCCTCACATGCAACTTGTGACCTTTCACTTCCCTTTTCTTCTAATTTCCATTATTTTCATAAATAAATTTGCCAAAAATGTCATTTTCCTTTCAAAAGCCTTTGCAATTGGCTTTTCCAATTTCCTTAGCCATAAATTAGCCACAAGTGATCCCCATCACTATGTTTTTTACCAACATTCAACTTGGAATAAGTCTCCCATCAACTGTGGTTATCATTTTTCCTTTATTTCTTTTATTACATGGAATTTTCACCAGGGCTGTTACACAACCTCCCCCTTGGAGGAACACCTTCCTCGGTGTTCAAAAACACCTAAAACTACAATATTTTTGTAAGAAAAACATACTCCCCATGGAGATTTATAACTTAGCTCTTTACAGTATTTACAATGACCATCCTGCTGCGAATGAAACCAACATGTCAAAATAAGAAGTATAACATCACAATGACATAACATCCATACCCCTTATTGAAGGTTTATAACATAGCTCATGACGGTATTTACATCCATATACATATGTCGATATACCAAACATCACCAAAACATGTACCAAAAGCATAAAAGACATATACCAAAACATCCTCTCAACCAACGAATAAGGAAGGATACATAGCCCACTTCAAATCTACCATCTCCCATGTAGCTTCATCGGGCCTAATGTTGGGAAAATTACTAAGAAGGGGGGGAGGGGAGGGGGATGGCGGGGGGGGAGCAGGTGGGGGTGAATCAGTATTTTAAAAACTCACAATAATACTTTTATTTTTGGAAATATGTACATGACTTTACTTAACCCAACTCGCATATGTACACAACTGTTGTAAAATACACTAGCGTATGCTTAGTAAACTTATGAACCAAATAATTCTTTATCTGTTAAAATTAAACCTGAATGTAAGATATTTATCAACAATTTGATAAGAAGTAAGCAAGAGCAGTAATAAAAAAATAAAGTATCACACATAAGAAACACACATGAACACTAGGATTTAAGGTGGAAACCCAATGTGGGAGAAAACCACTGTTGTTGTCATCTTGGTCTTCAAACTTATTAATATCAAAAACTTCTTACATTCTTTTACTGGTGCAGACTCATTCCAGTATGAAGTCACCCACCTAGTGAAGGCTACAACCTTCACTCGTTCTCTAGCTCCTACCAGAAGGAATCTCCAACCCCCTGATCAGATTACCAACTACTAATGGTGGGAAGCTTCAACTTCCTCACTAAAGGCTCCAACCTATAGAAACATCCTTGGATGATATTTCATAAAATTTCACATTGGATCCACCTACTTTATTACTTCAAAAGTTGTAGATCAACTGAAGCAACCACCAACTTAATTCAAACATAACAGTGAGATCACTGTAACCAGAACATAAATGTTATAAACCAGCTCACAAAAAGATAGAAAAGATAGATCAAAAACTTCAAAATCAGCCTCTTTGAGGGGGAAACCTCCTTTACATTACACAAATGAACAATTCTTGGATGATACAAATGAAAAGACCTCCTTTGTATATATAGGAGTTTAAGGGGTCCATATACAATCAGAGCCTACATAACAATAATATTGTAGGGGCACAACAATAACAATAGTGGGCTTCTATGGGGCATAATAATAACAACATGGGGACTATATGGGCACAATAATACAATAAGGGGATTGCACTAATAACAATAAGTGGTTACACTAGTAGTATAGGGACCTAACATGCCTCTCTCCTTCAAAAACAATTGTCCTCAATGCTTGAGTAGTTCTCGATGCTTCTGTATAAAATTATCATCTCCCATGTGGAATCTTCAGCAGGTAAGTTCTTCCACTTGCTGAGATACTCTGAAATTGATTGATTTGGTAGCTGTCGGGTTCTTTTTTTCGTGACTGCTTCACATTCAAATATGATTTTTCCTTGCTCGTCAAGTTCCGACAATATTGTTTGAATTGGGACCTTGTCACCTATAACCTTATTTAAGCATGTAACATGGGAAACTAGGGGCACTCGGGAAGATGCAGGAAGCTCCAATTTGTATGCCATAGTACAATATTTTGCAACACTTTATAAGTACCATAATACTTTGGTGATAATCTATTTCCTTCTTAGCTTGCTTGAGGGGCATTTCTTTGTATGGTTTTAGTCGTAAAAATACCCAGTCGCATATGTCAAAACTTCTTTCACTGCGATGTTGATCTTCCTGTTGTTTCATTTGATTCTACACAAAAGTGAGGTTATCCTTTTTCTTCTTGATATCCCCTTCTATCTTGAGAGTTTTAGGAGTGGTAATTCCTACCAATGCATTACAAGATAAGGTCAGATTCACTTTTTCTTTCTCTGGGGTTGATTCCTAGTGTATATCCTCTTCTTTTGATGTTTTTTTATCCTTTTCTTCCTCCTTTTCACAATCAATGTAAAATAACTTCTTCTTAGCACACTTATGACTTTTAGTGTATTTTCTATCACAAGTGTAACAAAGTTCATTTTATTCTTTTTCTTCCAATTGTTGTGCTGTCAATCTTTTAGGTTTTGGAAGGCCAGGAGAAACAACACTTCCATCTTTATAATTGTGAGTGGGAGGATTTCTTGTTGCCATAATTTTGCTTTCATTTTTTTTTGCCAACTTGAATGCCTTCTCCAATGAATCAGGTTCCCAAAGATGAAACTCATGTTGAATGTTATCCTTTAAATTCCCTATGAAGACATCAATCCTCTACTTCTTTGGAATATAATTTACCGTCATATTCAATTTTTGGAAGTCCTCAATGTGCTCTTCCATTGAACCCTTTTGTTTGAGATTTGTCAATTGGCTAAAGAAGGTGTTTCTCTTTGTATCCTCATAATGGATATCATTTCCTCTGTAAAAATTGACTAGGGGACAAGTGGTTTACGAGAACAGAGCCCTTTATACCATAAAAATTGATGTGGTTCTAAATATAAATATGTAATACGTACCTTTTGTAATAGTTGCACATCATGTAGATCAAAATATTTCTCCATCTATAGTATCCATGTTATGGGATCCTTGCCATCAAACTTCCTCATATCGATCTTTGGAACATGGTGGGCCTTCGATCCAACGTTAGAGTCTATGAAATCATGATTAAAATTTATTTTGTTCTCATCATGAGTTTCCTTTACTACCTTTTTGCCATTAGTAAGCATTTCTTGTAGAAATTTTGTCAAATTTGTCTTTAATTCTTCCATGTTTCCTTTAAGTTTTTCTTCTAAACCATCCATCTTAGCTTCCACGCCATGCATATTAGCTTCCACATCATTTATCTTAGCTTATATGCCTTTCTTTAAATCATCCATATTAGCTTCCATTACTTTTTGTGAGTGAATTTTGTTGCACTTGGTCTCGTAATTTTGATATATCATGTTGCATTTCTTCCTCTTCTTCATGAGTCATGCTAGAGACTTTAGGTTGCTTACTAGGTGTTTCCATTTTCTATCTTTGAGGCATCAATTAATGATAATTATGCTTCACTATGCCCTTTGGATTCCTTCAAACTAATTTTTCAAACGAAACATATGCAAAATTTTAAAAAAACTACACACCTTTTTTCACTTTGTAGGAGCTTGATATTGTATTTGATGTATCTTTGAAATTTCGGATCTCCAAGGTCTTAAATTACGAAATGTGGTAGCCCTCGGATTCCTCTTTCCAATGCCACCAGTTTGATTGAAATCGGATTCTCCAAGAAAGCGTTATGTCCAATCTCCCAAGATGACCTAATTATACACTTTTTCAGAAGATCAACCTTGTACGAAGTGCCACGTGTCACTGTGTCGACCTTCGGACCTGAAAACAATACACAAAAACTTAAAGTCCATCCTCTTTGTGTAACATCTTATGAAATTTCAATATGATGCTTAGAGAGAAATTTATGATGATTTTCCCAAGGTCACATGTTTGGGATGTCATTTGGGAGCCTGAAGAAACCCTAAATGTCTTGGACCTTATCTCTAAAAATATAGTGAAACAAGACCAAAAATTTGGATCTGAGCTTCACCAAGATTTCAGCTCAAATGGGTTTTAATTTCAGAGTCTAAACCTTCATAGAAAACAAATTATAGCTAAAATTCCACGATGAGCTATTTGAGATGGAATTTTGGAGCTTGTAAAATCCCTAAATTCCTCAGATCATATATCCGAAACTATAGTGAGATAAGATGACAAATTTGGACCTAAGGTTTAGAAAGCTTTTGGTGCAAATGGGTTTTTGTTTTAGCTTCTAAAACTTCATAGAGAAAACATTATAGAGAAAATTCCATAATGACCTATTTGGAGTTAAGAAACCCTAGAATCCAAAGCATTGATACCAAATGTTATGAAACTAGCTCACAAAAAGATAGAAAAGATAGATCAATGACTTCAGAATCAGCCTCTTCGAGGGGGAAACCTCCTTTACATTACACAAATGAACAATTCTTGGATGATGCAAATGACAATACCTCCTTTCTATATATAGGAGTCTAAGGGGTCCCAATATAATCAGAGCCTACATAACAATAATATTGTAGGCACACAACAATAACAATAGTGGGCTTCAATGGGGCATAATAATAGCAACATGGGGACTATACGGGAAAAATAATACAACAAGGAGTTACACTAATAGCAATAAGGGGTTACACTAGTAGTATAGGGACCTAACAACATAACTAAACTCATAATACTGCATCAACATACAGAATCCATTGCAATCCTAATCATTCATATGCGAACATTTATACACTACTTCACTTAAGGGAACCCGTGTGTATACACGCTTTTATGTAGATCAAACTGAATACAAATCTCAATATAATAAAAAAATGTAATTCTAAATCAGACACATAATTGACTAGAGTTATTCTGAAATATTCTGTTAGGTTACAGAACCCTCATACAGTTAGCAACATCAATAATCTTTTCAACCAATCAACATGTAACCAAATTCAACTTCATCATTCAATTGGTTCTACTTCAGACATTATCACTCAACCCAGATTAACATGAGGACATCATTGATCAATCATTTATGAACATAAACACTTCCTTTATGTATGCAACTTTGAAGAAACGAAGCTGCATGTATATGCGACTTAACCGAGACCAACCTACGTATAGATCTACAAATTTTGACCTAAAATTGTGTAGCTCATCAGAACTTCAGAAAGACCCATATCATAATATTTAGAGATAAAAACATGTGCCAATACTTAGATATGGTCAATCCATGAGCATATCATACAATAGAAATTCATTTCAAGTCTCATGATCCTGATCCATCATTGTATTCATTGGTGCATAAGTATTTCAGATCTATGTGTCAACTATGGCCCTTACAATCCAAATATATCTCAGATTGAAGTATTCATCAAAAACACTTTCACATGCACACTTAACACTTTGATCTTCACCTCCTTATATAGTTAGTGCCTTAGCCAATACCATGAGTCAAAACTACACTAGTGTCGGTTGAAATCTTGGACGCGATCAAGTAATCGTTACTGCACTCAATATTGTGTGCTAATACCATGGTAAGGACCCTTGTTACTATTAAATTAGTGCACCATCATGTACGCGACTTTTCTTCTTTGTACTTGCATGTATATGCGACTTGGCCTTGATGAACCCGCATATAGATCTTCAAAATATTCACCTTTATCAAACTTATGATTCTGATCTGTAAACTTTTGTCCCATCATTATGTTATTATGTTCCATCACTCTGCCACCTTTGAACTAGCCTATGGAGTCATCTAGTTACCATATACTTGTTATGTTACAAGTGAGTTTCCATCAAGGACAACATATGCATCATAATTCCAACAATCCCCCCCTTTGGACTTGATGGCAACCATATTGGTGTTGATCACCTAAACATGTAGAAACCTATTAGATACATCAAATAACCATTATTCAAACACCAATATGCTCCCCCCCTTTAACATCAAGGGCAAAGGGCGGACCTAATCTCCCCCTTAGGATATGATTTTCACTATACTGTCCATGCTCCTGTGCATCACATGCTAAATCTTCAGAAATATTTTTAAATGAAGAACATGACTCTATAACTCAACTTAGTACGAAATTCCTATCACCAAGGACTCATACTTACATCAATCACCCAACCAAGTGGGGATACATATTTGATTCAACCACCCAATAAAGTGGGATTACATTTTTTACACTACCACCGAACCAAGTGGGATTACATATTTAACATGACCTCAAAAGTGCATACATGATTGAATATGACAATTATTACATCATAGGTCTCCACATGACCTTTACATCAAGTGACAAATATGACATCAATAACTGAGGCAAAAAAACCTTAATAGTAGCATAATTCAGCAACCATAATGCCAATAATGCATTATATTCTGCAAGGCTAATGCTCCCCCTGAACCTGTTCTACCTATTCATTGTCAACAACTCATTCATCAAAGCATATTCATCAATCAGATAAATATCAATGAGAAAAACATAACTCAATACCATATCAGGAGACTATACCCATCAACACCAAACCAAGAAAAATCAAATCACAGATGTGAGTAGCATGTCCGAGGCTGATCTTGAGTCTATCTCACTATTTTTCTATTAGAGAAAAACATATGCACATGTCTACAAAGAAAATCATGTATATAGGTGACTATACTTCATGAAACCCACGTATAGAAATCAACCTTTTAAATTTTCACCTAGAGTCTGAGCAGAGTAGATTAACAACAAAATGAGGTGGAGACAACTCCCAATTTCTGTCTGAGATATTCAAATGCTTCTCTAGGAAGAGGTTTAGTTAATATATCAACAACTTGTTCTTTGGAGGGAACATACCCCAATTTAACCATTTTTCTCAAGTACTTGTTCTCGTAGAAAGTGATACTTAATTGGAATATGCTTGGTCTTGGAGTGCATAACAAGACTTTTCGAAAAATTAATAGCACTTTTATTATCACATAGGATGGAGATGAGTGGAGAGCATTTGATTTGTATATCTTGTATTGTTTGTATCATCCAGAGAATTTTTGTGCAATAAGATGCATTCGTCACATATTCTTCTTCTGTTGTAGATAAGGTAATGGAACTTTGTTTCTTGATAAACCAAGATACCAATTGGGGCTCTGTTACACTAAAATTTGTCACCATGACTATTTGCAGTTAGTATGGCTCCATCAACAGTCATACCATCCTCCTTGGCAAGCCTCATACCTCTGCTCTCCATGTCAAACTTCAAGAAAGAGAGAAAGTCTTTAAAAACATGTTTATCTCTGGGTACGCAGTTTCTCTCTACCTTACCTGCGTGTACGCATCCCAAGTTCACAATACCTGCATCCTTGCATGCTCTGTATGTAAAGGGGTGGGTGCGTACTCCTGTAAAGGTCAAAAGGCGCGAGTTTCATCTTAAAAAAGTTACTTGTGGTCATTTCTAGAGCATTCTAGAAGATTGTTTGACGTGTATTGAGCGCCTTATCAAGAGAGTAGCTACCCCATCCAAAAGAGGGGCTTATCCCATTGATGTTTGACCTGATTAACTTCCTCTAGAGCATTATAAATACAGGCATTGGGCCAGAGGAGGGGAGGTTGAAAGCTGAACATTCCAAAGGGTAGATGCTGCTGGAATTAGGACTTCCTTGTAGAAGCTTGTGAGGAGAGATTACCATCCTTTCTTGTTTCATTTGGAAGTGGGTGAGCTTGTCAAAGTAAAGGAAAACTCTTGCTGCACCCTGGGAGGAACTTGCACAACACCAAGGCTCAGGTTGTAATGGTTTCTTTTGTTTCATATTAATGCAAATAAGTCCATTCTTCTCAATGATTTGTTATTAATGAATTGTTTCATATACTTCTTGGTCTATATGTTGAATATGTTTTGTTTTATGAGATATTCAGGTGTTATGTAATCGTTTGATTGCTAGTGAATGCAGGTTTCGAAGTGAAGGAGGAGCTCATCTGGATCGACAAGGCTAGACTACTACAACAACGTGGGACCACAGGTAGGATCTAAAACACTTGGTTTCTCGTATGATAATGCATGTTTAGAGAACGATTGCACTTAATTGTCTTGTTTGTCACTAGAAAGTCTTAGGCTTCTAGGGAGGTTGGTTTTGTCCGCAAGATAGATTAACTCTTTCCGCATGACACCTCCTAAACCTTAAAAATAGTGGATCTATTTCCATTATATCCACTCATGCACTTGAGTGCATCAAATTCCAGTGGAACTTGAGCTATAGGTGAGTGTAGATGAGTGATTATAGGGATCACTTTGAGTCAAAGGAGAGTAAATGTATGGGACAAACATCCTACACTTCCTCTAGTTGCCTCCAACGTGCCTTTGCATCAGAAATGTACTAAAAAATGGTCTTAAAACTTCACATAAACTAAATTATGCCACGAAGTATGACAAGCACGCTTAAGTCTTCCTAATAAGAACATTATGGCCAAAAAAATGTAAATTAATATGAGGAAAGAAGGATTTTAGAGGATTGAGGATAGTAAAATGGTCCCTAAAATATACCTATTGTTGGGAACCATCATCACCGCTACTAAAAGTCTTGCTTATCCTCTGAGCAACTTACTCACTAATGTGTAGTTCACGCGTGGATATGGTGGACCCTTTGACATCCCAAGGCATCTCAGATGGTGTGCCTTCTTATGGATAAAACCCTGCAATTGCTTCTATTTTTTCCCACTACCCATGTTCCTTTGATTTATCTCTTCTCTCTTGTAGGCCAAATAGCAAGGGAGGATTGAGTTTGATCCCTATCCAATTGATTTTCAACCTTTGAATGATTGTTTTGTAGAGTGGGGTCCTTTCAAGGGAATTCCTCAACCTTTCAGGGGAGTGATATTCTCTAACTTGTAGATTGTGGTGTAGAGCATGCCATCTATTTTTTCAAGCCTGCAAACTCTAAGTTCCCAAAAACCTAAAGGTATCCTAAAAATAGAGGATATCTTGTTCTTGTGTTTCCATGTAGTGAGGGGCCAATTGGGGATCGATAGGTATGATGTTGTGCTTACTGATGATAGTCTTGGGGATTATGAACTCTACCCAGATGTATAGGGGTTCACTTGATTCCTTGGCCATAATCTTCTTTACTTCCTCAAACCTTTTTTCTTCATGGGTCAGCTAAGAGGCTAGTTCCATTAGTTGTACATCCCCCAATTTTGGGTTAGGGTCCTAAGATTTCATGTTTATGAGGATCATGTTCTAAATATAGAATTAAGCTAATTTGGCTTTATCATCAATGCTATCCTACTGGAAAAAATTGATGAACCTCCTATAATCTTGAAATGGTAGAGACTCATATTGTGACAATGTTTTGATTTGGAATTGCATCCATTGTGCCTTGAGGAAAAAGACATCATGTTTGGATGGTTTCCTACACTGGATGGTATCCATGGAAAAACTTTCCATGGTAACAAGTTGTCCCTATTTTTCCTGTAGTTTCTCTCTCAGCCTCTTGGTTTCTAACCACAGTTCCCCCTTCATGATTGATTCCTTTAGCCTCAAGTCAGACAATTTCTTATCCATTTTTTTTACTTTTTCTTCCTTCAGTCCCACATCCTCTACTTTCTTGGATTTATCAATTTGAATCCATTGGTGAGTTTTGACTGCCTCCTTATATATCTCAAAGAAGAGGGGAATTGAAAATTTTGTAGGTATAATTCTTCCTCCCTTAGTAAATTTATAATAAGATCCAATATCATGTTATGGAGTGGTATCTTAAAGTCCTTGTTTATCTTCTCCCTCTCGCTGAGTGGATTTTATCCCTTCCTATAGCACTTTTGCTTCATCATGTAGAAACTTTGTTCTTTCTTGTAGCATTTTTGTTCCTTCCTGTAGTAGCTTTGTTTTCTCCTATAGTAGCCATATTTGTGCATTTATTTTCTTGGTTATGGTTTCCCTAGTGGTTTTCCTTAACATCGGTGTCAAATTTTGTTTATCCTTGGCTTTATGGGAGGTGACTTCCTTAATTTTCCCTTCCACAAGTCCCAAATATTATTTTGGTGGCTAGCTAATTCATCCTTTTTTATTGGGACTGTTGAGGGAGATTGAGGCTTCCCTTGAGAAGGTATGATTTAGATTCCTTTTCTTGGGCTTGAAACGTGTGCTAAGTGTGGCCAAAGTAGCATCCACATCTTGTTTTTTGTTTCCTAGTGAGAGGATTAGCTGCTGCTTTTGCTTCATGTTCATTCAAGGCCTAGAAGGTTCTTCATGGGTGTCCTATTCTTCCTCTTTCTTCCCTCTTTCTTCTTTACTTTCTTCTCCATATCTTCCTCTAACCTCTTTTGTATTTTCCTTAGATTCTTCCTCTTCCTCTTCCATCTCTTCTTCTTCTTCTTCCTTCATACCTCTAGCACTGGATTTTAGTGTCTCTTCTTGTTGTGTTTTACTAAGGGTGTGTGCTTCAATGAAGGCCTCCCTGTCCTTATTCGTAATGTTAGCCCATAACATAAGGCTCTTGATTTATCTTAAGGAATTCATGAAAATGACCCTAATGAGGCCATAATGGGTTATTTACTGGTGCTTCCCTTCCCTCTCTCTCTATCTCATTTCGATTATGGACTGAAGGAGGAAATGTGGAACAATAATCCTCCCTCGAATTAGTAACTCTTCCTAGAACCTTAGCTCATAGAGTATCCTAAATTGAGAAGAATATACAACACTCAACCTCCCTTGATAGGATATGTACTTAATGATGTTATAGGCAAATTCATCCTAAGAGTAGGGGAGGCTTTCCCTTCTTGGTCTATTTTTTTTTTTGAACAAGCTTCTCTTCAGGAAGGAAGAAAGTTTTCTTGGTTGTGATGGTTATTGTCCTATATTCATTGCCCCATCAAACTCCTAAGGGTATGGTGGATGTTTTTCTGATGAGAAATGCATTCAGGTGAATGGGAAGTCCCCTAACAAGAGTGGTGAAATTCTCCTCTCCCTCGGAATGGAGGGCCCTGGAAAATTCATGGGTTACCTTGTCATCATACCCCTTACATTTTTCAAAGTACCCCATCTATTGGTGGCTTAGGAAGATGTCTCTAACAGGAGGTTGTGGATGGATTATATTACTATCTGTGGGCTCTCTTTAATTGAAACCTCCCCACATGGCTCCCACTGTTGCATTCTTAAGTTATTCCAAAGAGAATTAATTTAAAGGATTTTTCCCTTAGAAGTATATCATGTCAAGGTAGGGTAAGGAAGTTGATTTCTTTTTTAAGATAGAGAGAGAGAAGAATTATATCTCCTACTTCAGGGAAACTACCACTGCTCCCACTTTTCGTTTCTTATGTAAGAAAAAAAAATTCCTGAAGAAATTTAACTCTATATGGTTTTGCTACATGATGCATGTAGCAAGCATAATTGACCCAAACATTGCACGGAAAATGAGGAGAAAAAAGTACCACCTACCCATATTAGGATAATTTATTTCTATTTTGGGGGTTTGGAGGGATGTTCTCGTTGGTGTCGACCCTTTTTCACCTCTCAACCTGATCCTATAACACCTTCTCTACAATCCTATAGCAATTTGGTTATTCTTGTAGAAAATGTGCCTGGCCTTGTAGCACCTTCAAATAAAATTTATATCTCCTCTGTAGCACCCTAGATAACCCCTAGTAGTAGCTAGCTAAACCTTTGATGCCTTAATGAGCTTCTATAACTATTTTTGGAATGATCATTGGTACATCTAAATTTGATCATGTTCCTTTTATTCCTTTTCGTGGTAGTAAGATCAGTGCACTTGGTGATCTGGCCCCTACACATGTTTCCTATTTTATCCATTATGCCCGTTCCTCTTAATTATTTCTCACTCTTCTCTGACTTTTCCAACATTACATGGGTGGCTATGTAGATAACACTTTTACTATTCGAAGGTGGTCAATCTTACTGACCACCTCCAACCCATAAAAACTTTATCATCCCTCATTAAAACATTTTCTAACCATTACACGCATATGGGAAGAGGTGACAGGTATCATAACTAAGCCTACATGTGATGTTGAGTTGTTCTAGATGCATGAAAACTTCGTTTGAACCAATGGTCGATAAATTTTTCTCTAAAGGTACTATCTTCGATAATTTTTCTTGTGCACAGGTCCTCATTTGAACAAAACAATTTGATCATGATTTTTGATAAGTATTTGAATGATGAAGTCTCCCTTTCATATACGGTCTTCTAAGGCTTGATTTGTTGTTGTTGGAGTGGATTTGTGACCTTGCAGTTGGCGCTGAAGGATGGTGTGGCTTCTTTTAATAAAAAGGATGACCTCTTGATGCTTCAGGGTGGCCAAATATTCATTTTGGAAGCTGCAACAATCCTCTGCCTCTGGATTTTTTGGATATGTGCAAGATGCTAAAGGATGGGTTTCTTTCCTATAGTAGCCACACATCCTCTTCCAAAATCTCATATTGCTTCATGAGATGCATTCATTTATGAAAAAATCACGGTGAGCCTAGGGACAGGAACATGATATATGATGGTGGTGAAATCTTGTGAAGAAGAGTTGAAGATAGCATTTTGTGTGTGCGTGTGTGTTTTTTTTAATAAACATAGGTGGAATCTTGAGAAGGAAGTTGGTTAAATGGAGTTGGTGAGAGGTGAAAGATGTTTGATGAACCTCTTTTAAAATTTTGCAAAGGAAAACAAGAGTATTAACTCCCCTTCCCTAAACATATATCAATATTGTAGCACTTCTGGTCAATCCTATAATAGTTCAGGACAATCCTATAGCACTGCAGGTGATGAGCCCCAGTATTGCAACAAGAATGCTAGAACTCCCAAGGCATGTTGGAATTATGTTTCTGGTATGGTTATATGTTACAGATGTTGTACTTGATGGCAAAACCCATGGCATGGCTCTCAATATGATGAGAATTAAGAAGTACGCAGGAGAACAGTTCAGAAGATGCGTACCCGTAGGTACGCCGTGCAGGGACCGCGTCCAGACATGCAGGTTACCCAT
>APFE031550387.1:18469-32375 GCA_000404065.3 Pinus taeda
GTCGCATTTAAAATTTCAATAAAGTCTAACAAAATTGAAGCAACTCCAGTCGTAGCAAAGGCAACAAACAACTCCTCTGCCTCTCCAGAATCCCTTCAAAAGATAAAGAATGTGCAAATTCCTCATCCGTGGACAAAGGAAAAGGAACTGAAATCCCCACTGGGTTCACTTCTCCAACAGATAATAGTAGAAAGGTGTTATCATGGGTGGACCACGCAGAAGTAATCCTCCCTCCTTTGGCACAAAAAACAAAACCCAAAGATGGAACAACCCCTAAATTGGACGACTCTATAGAAATAACATAAAATTGGGCTTGGGCCCAAGTGAAAAGAAAATCGAAAGGCAATTCTCCAGGAAAGGCGAAATCCCAAACAAATAAAAACTCTTAAAAATGCGCTGCAACTTTATTTGGATTTTAGGATTTTTTTGGAAAGCTTTAAAGTGGAATAGTTTCAATCTTCAAGTAGAATAGTGTCACCAAGCAAGGTTTTGGGTTGTCCCTGCGTGTTCTAACCTGGACTTTCAAGGAATTTTGGTTCTTCAGTTCTTAGAAAATATGTATTGGTCTGGGCGAGATCCCACTTTTATTTATACAAACTTCTAGCCGTTTCTTTAAAAAAGTAATATTAAGAATAATTACTATTAAATGTTATTTGTGAATACACATTGATTTATTATTTTTATTGAAGAAAATCATGTTATTTAAAATAATTTGTTGTTGATTTATAAGAAGCACACTTTCCTACCAGATTCTTGAGTTGTCAATATATTTCCTTATACTAAAAAACTTTTAGTCCAATAAAAACATTTAAAATCCCAATACGTATCAAATCAATTTCACTCAATTCAATATCTTAGGTTTATTATATATTAAAATTTACTATTCCATATTTCTTATATATTAAAAATAATTTTAATTATTACACATATATGTTTAATGCAAATATTTAATCCTTCATAAAAACCCAAAAATAAAAACAACCATATAAGGAGAAAAACACTGGGCTGAGATCACCTTCTGATCAGTCCCACCACTGAATGCATATGGATTTTTTTTTTTTTCGGGGATTTTGAGTAGATTTAACAATTATCGGGAGTCTAAATGTTCAACCATTAAAATTAAAATTAATTTTTAAGAATTAATTTTTCATATAGAAGAAAATTAAAAATTTCATGCACTTAAATTATTATAAATTAAAAAATATGAATGGTATATATTTTCAACTATTTAAATTAAAATTAATTTTTAAAATATCTTTTTTCATATAGAAAATTAAAATTGTGTATTAAATTAAAATCACACATTAAGTTGCCTATATAGTTTTGGTCTTGTGGCCAGCGGACAATCTGTTAAGTCGTCTGTGTCGTTGTGCAAGTCACGAGTTCGAGTCTCGTCTTAACCGAGGGCCGTTCTTGCGGGCTAGGCGGTTCCTCATAGAGGTTATAGTAGCAGCTGATGGGATTTGACCCCATGTAACACGAGTATGATACCACCGATGTTGTTGATTCCATTAGTCAACAAAAAAAATGTTACACATTAAGTTAGTCTGCTTGGGGTAGCTCAATTGGAAAATGGTCGTGGAAATGAAGTCTCATCGAACCGGAAGTCTTGGGTTGAAATCTTGTGTTATTCCCCCAATCGGGGTGAGAATTTGGACATGATGAAAATGTAGTCCTACCAAGCTTACAAAAAAACCAAACATTAAATTATTATAATGAAAATTTATAGTTTGGTAGCTTTACAATAATAAAATTTCATAAAATAACATAATTTTCTTTCAAATTTATCAAAATTTCCATGTAGATATTTCTTTTACATAAACATAATTTTTAACTTTGACTTTGCCATGATTACACCCTTTCATCAACTTGTCAGAAAATTATATATTACAGAGCAATGGAACACATAAAATATAGAAAACACATAAAACAAGAGAGACACAAATATACATGGTTTACCTAATTTGACCTACGTCCACGGAGAAACAACCAGTCCTTCCTTTATATTATCCAATAAAATGAAGAGATACAACCTACAACAAATCTATTGTAATTTCCTCTTTGCTCTCACACAATCTCCTCTCGCTTTCTCGCTTAGAATACATATATATACATAGCCACAATACAATTCCCTCATATATAGTGAGGGGTTGCCTTATAGGACAAAAAACCTTAAATTAAACATAACTTCTACCGTCAGATCATCCGCCTAATGAACGACTTAGATTGACTACAAAATTACAATATTTTAAAATGCAATTTTACATTTATTTTTAGCTTTAGGGGCTATCCCCGAACCCCCACCAAGGGGGAGGGCTCATAAAAATCGTCATCGCCCCCCCTGGACCCCCCTAGCGGCACCCATTACGAATTGGGGTCCAATGTGGCAATACCCCCGAATAAAGAAGATAATTTGGCTCCACACCCAACACAACTTGCATATGCATCTTAGATGAAAGCATCGAGGAGACTAATACTAAGACTTGAAGGGAGACTTATACAAATGGGGAAGGATACTTCTACATATAGGGAAGAAAGGAAGAGAATAGAAGCTACTATTTAAAAATAAAGATATTGCATCAAATAGATACACCATTTGAAGACAAAATACAATACAAAGACCTGACACACATTATTTGGATCTCGGCCCATGACAATTTTTTCATTGATTTCGAGGATTTGATTTCCCCATGAATGAAAGAAGGATCGTTAGAGTTGGTCCCCTCTACCATCAACCTTCGCGCCTATGATGGTAAACTCATTTTCAAGCGGGTGTTTATATAGAAATTCCAGAGCATATTAAGAAAAAACATATCAACATTGACCTTCTTAGTCTTAGAATAAATAAATAATCAATCATACGTAAACATCCGTGCTTATGTTGACATCTATCTTGGGCATTGAAAAACAAGACACATAGGGGAAAAAGGGCCAAATGAATAGCCCCTAATAATAATAAGTTTCTAATCACACTTTTTTTTATGAAAAGGAGGCTTTAGTGTATATGCAAGTATGCTTCAGGAAAAGTATGAAGATATTATGAACCAACTTGTTGCAATGGAAAAGAGAGGTATTATGGAAGAAAACATATTGGAAGCTACATTGCATTTACACATGAAGAATTATCATTAATGCCATAAACATTCATCATAAAGAGTCGTGAAGAATCATCATTAATGCCACAACATTCATTGCAAAGAGTTGTGGGCACAAATGCTTCATCTAGACATAATAATCAGGAAATCTAACATGAATTGTCTCCAAAAAACCATGTTTACTTTCTTGTCCATTTGGGCTTGTTTGGCGTGATAATAACATGATGAAGTGAGGCAACCTTGATCCTTCAACATCCCAATCTGGCATAACTAGTAGCGTAGACACATTCAATTGCGCATAACAATTTCCAATTGTTTTGGGGTGACTAAAATGAGTTTTCAGATGTGGTTGGTTTGGGAAATAATTAAGAATCAAATTTTGTATAATGAATAATGACTTATGTGGAAGCACATCCGTGTGATTGAATTGCTAGGGAAAGTTTCCCCACTTAAAAGCTCAAGGTTTACATATCATTTATAGAGAAGACATGTGGTTGGAGAAAGAGTGTGCATGGTCTTTTACTACACTTATGTTTCAAGTGTAGGCTTGAAGTGGACTTCTTTAGATTGATTCTATTGAATGGGGAGCTTGAGACCAAACCTTTTCCTTTGCATTCAAAATACCTCATGGTTTTGGGGCATACGAACCACGACGGGTAAGAGGTGTGTGCCATTAAGCTTCGAATAATATTCATTTGCAAATCCTTACAACATATAGCAGATTCATGTGTATTTCATAATTTGTACAAATAATGTAATTTTATAACAATTTAACATGTTTTTGGGGGAATGTGTTAATTTTGATGATGCGTATTTCAAAATTTGCAATACGTGTTATTTCAAAAACAAAGACAAAGAACATGTTCTGTGTGAGTCATCGATGGCAGACAAATAGATACTTGAATATGTGTTATTTCAAAAATGAAGAGCATGTCCCTCTATGACTCACTGAGGAGAATGGTATACAGATAGATACATAAATAGATATGTGGTTGCTTTCATGAATTTTTATGATAAAATTAGGTAGACAGACATCCACAAGGCTCCAAGTCTCGTATACGAAGTATGAAGAGCAGGTAACGAGTGGGTTGAAGGTTGAAGGCTTATGGGAAAAGGGGTAAAGTCTTGTGGGCTTGCATGCTTGTCTTTTCTTTTCTATCTTTCCGTGTCTGAACCTGTGCTTGCCTTTCTTTGAATGCTTCCAGGTTTTTACCTCGTCGTACCTTACGTAGTGAATACTGAAAAGTATTTAAGTTTGTCGCGTGAGGGTAGGCTACGCTCACTACACTTCAATAATGCTAGGGGAGAGCTTAGGATGTAATATGCATCATGGATAGAGGGATACATGGGAGTAGAAGCAATGGTAAAGGCATGAGAAAATATAGATTGATCTAACAGTCGAAAGGGTGGGTAGTAATGCAATTAGGATTTCAGAGCCTTCCAATGTTCAATTATAATAAATTAGGAGTTATTACTCCAATGGTCAATGAACCCCGTGACCTTTCACTTTAGTTTTAACACCATGGGGGGATGATTCACATCATTCCTCCATGCCCAATTGAATTTCTTACTCTGCTCCTGCCTTTCCTTTTTCTAACAGTGATGGATCAATCTGGTTCTGATTCAACTGATGTTTCACCAGTTCATGCTGCTAGCTTAGCTTCTATCTTTGTATTTGCTAACTCTAACAACAAATGATTAATGCCAAGGTATGACAGATCCATTTGCAACGATGGTAAAATCCAAGCCGACGAGAAAAAACATTGGATTCATACACGATCAAGGGAAATGATACAATTGAGGGCAAATTCAATGTGCATACTTTCAAGAACTACACCAAATTGGACAATGTCAACTCCGAAGGCTACTTTTGTCGCTTCAGCTGCTTCCACCCCTTCTTGGAGTCCTGCAACTCTACCTTACAGTTCTTGGAGTTCTTAACACTGAATTTCAACACTCTCACAGTCTCCTCCAACTTCCACATTCACAATTGTCGGAGAAAAATATGGGTTCTTTAGCTCTGTCTGATGCCAAACCCACATCAGACCCTTTGTTGCTTCGATGATCTTTTCAGCTCCAACATTTGTCGCTACCTTGGTGGACAAAGACAACTTGCAGAGGTATGGCATTTGGATTGTTTGGCATGTGAGATTTATCGGCACTCCAGAACTCTACAGTGTGGGTTGGGGACCCTAGTGAGTTTTTGGATATGCAGAGTCATCGATGAGAGAAGGATTTCCATGCATAGGCTCACTAGAACAACCATACGCTACATAGCAGAAACGCATCAGTTCCATGACGAGGACCAGGAAAATGGGCAAGGCAAGGGTGGTCCGATTTCTTGGCTTCGTTGGACATTCAAACCCTATGTCAGGTGAAGCCATTGGCAAACCCTGTACCAGGCGAAGGGGTTGGCGGAAACGAGAAACGGGAACGAAACGAAAAACGACAACGAGACGAGAACGAAGTTTGGAGGTTTCGCATTCAAGAAACGAGGAGAGAGAAAAAACAAGAAAACTGTGAAAAACATAAAACAAAGCATACATCATCCGCATTCTCCAATAATGTGTTCACATAGACCATTCTCAAATATTCATAGTGAGAAACAAAGCTTGTGTTGGTTACATAGGTCATTCGCAAATACCCATCTTTGATCCTTTAATAGTGAAGAAACCTTTGGCATTGAATTCAAGCGTGATTTGACCTTTCCATTTCCACTTGATTTGGACCTAGTGAGAGTGGGATTTTTTTGAAGGCCATATCCCTAGAAATTTCTTGATGAGTACATGATCTAGCATATCATGTGTATATTCTCCCATATTATTTGAGCAGACCTCAAATTTGGGCTATATTGTAGTATTTGGTAAGCAACTATTAGGATGTAGTTTCCCTAGTTGGGTAACAGGATGGTGAAGATTGAATTGAGCTCCATTGGGATTAGGGAATTGAGCCAAAGTAGAGGATTGTTTAGAACTACTACTACCTTCAACTATCTTGCTATAGGAAGAAGTGTTGCTCCCTCCACTGACATTTGCATAGAAAAAGCGAAAGGGTTGACAAAACCTAAAAAAAAAATAACATCAAATTTTCAAAACTTTATCGTTAATCCATTATAATAATAATTAATCTTTATAATTATAAAAATAATATATAATGTAACCATGTGCATTTAAATTTATAGTTTTGTATAAAAAGACTATTATTAAATATTAAATACAATAAAACTATATAAAAAAATTCTACAGTAAATACACTTTTAAATAAAATTAATACAGAAATTAAGAAAACATAATTAAAACATTAAAAAACATAGCAAGAGACAATGTTGTTAAAGTCTGTAAATAGACAATATTGTGTAAGAAATTTTAGGCTAAATACAGTAGACCATGAAACCACCTCAAAAAATTTAGATTGGGCCCAAAGTTACAATGAAACCAACATTACAAACTAGCCAGAGCAACATTTCTCGAAAAACCAACCTTTGCCTTTTTTATTCTGCTGAACGTTCAATTGGAATGAGACCAGCGTTACAAAGGAGCGAGAACAATGTTTCTCAGAAAACCGTGTCAAAAGCCCTTTCGTTTCTGGAGAAACCGGTTTCATGGGTTAAAAAACGAAAACGACCGTACAAAACAGCGTTTTCCGTACCGTTCCGTTTTCTTTGCGTTTTTTTTCGGAAACGAATGCTCCCGTCGCGTTTCTGGTAACTATGTTCCCCACCCCACACACACACACACACATATATATATATATATATATATATATTCCTTCCAACGAAAAAATTGTGGGTAAACTCATAGTATTCTGTGCATTTTGTGGAGGGCCACCTTATGTAAATTGGCATTCTAGAATATAGAGCCTGACCTGGTGGGGATAACAAGTGAGGTACATAACAGAGGAAACCATCCCAAGTAATCGATTCTAAACGATTATAATCTTGGAAGCCAAACTAATATTAAAGCAATCAACTATTATTCAAATCTCAATTACTACCCAACTAATATTCAACTGTCAACAACCAATTAAGGTACCAAGTCACGCACACATGAGCATGTTATTACTCGGAATATGCAATGACACACAACAAGTGTAGTATTCTAACATACTAACCCATAACAAGTACATGTTCAATCTTTATTTCTGGTCTCTTCACCTGTTCCAATATGGGTTCTTTACAAATTCAACTTGTACATGCAAAATGCAAACATCGCTTTATATTAGTTGATCCTAAATACTTCTTGTCTTAAACTCTGAGATTACTTCTCTTTAATATTGTTTCCTCATCTTCATCAATAACTATTTTCAACACCTCTGATCTATTATTAGGCTTTCCCTTTGAAATGAATTGCCCTAGCCATTGTCGTGTCCTATTGTTCACCGTAGATTTGTGTTGTTAGAGGATTGAACAAAATTTGATCGTTGATCAAAAAAATGTTCATTAAACTGAAACGTTCGTGAATTTTCGTCTCGCCGTTCTCGCTCCATGACACTGAAACGGTTAGTGAATTTCCGTCTCGCCGTTCCTGCTCCATGGTAGTGTACATATTTACCAGCTTCTGCGTCTCTTTGCTTTCAGCGTCCTCTTTTCTTTTCCGTTTTCTGTTTTATTTTGTTCTGTTTTGTTTTGTTATAACTGTTTATAAGTTTCCTTTAGGTTTCCTCTGGTATCTTATATGATTTTTTGTGATGCTGTGTATTTCTTCTTTTTTTCCCATTGTTGTACAGTTTAAATTTATACGATCTTCATTATATTTTCTATACAGTTTTCAGTTTAATTTTTAATGATCTTCATCATATTTTCTCTGGGGTTTTCACACATGAGAGTAAAGCTTTTAAATATTTGAACTCCTGAGCATGTATGGTTCTCCTATATGAATATCTACAATCGGACATGGAGTTTAAGCAGTATTGGAAGAGACCAGGGAAATAATTACTTCCTTGTGTGAAAGATTCCATAAAGAGTTTGGAAAAAAGGTTTGCGCCAAGGGTGAATAAACTAGATCCTGGTTTGCAGTACTGGTCAGTGATTTTATTTGCTAACATGTAATATATTTTTGACATTTTTTTGTTGTTAATTGGTATTGAAATCTGATTAAATTTACATTCCTCATCTCTGCCATTTACAAAGGATTGCCTATATATATTCGCTATCTCTACCAACTGCAGAGGATTTGCTTTAAGTGGAATTGGAGGAGGGGCTGTTGCGGCAGATTGGCTTGTTTCCTGCCCGCCCACTCATTCTTTTGACAATTTGTAGGATAAAATAATAGCCATGAATTAACTCTTTAATATCTTGCATTCAAATTTGTTTTGCAGATTTAACTGGAATTGGAGAAGGGGCTGCTGCGGCGGATTGACTTTCATTGAAGGAGGCACGGTGGATTGGCTTTCGTTGAAGAAGGGGCTCTGGCGGATTAACATTGTGCGAAATTCAAAATATGTGAGTCCGCCCATTCATTGTTTTGACGATTTAAAATCGTAGTAATAAATTTTACTAAATAAACATATATATTATATAAGAAAAAAAATGGCTCTTAACTGAAGCTACAAATTTGTCTGCAGATTTCATAGTTATATTTTATATTATTATATTTTAATTTAATTTTAGATTTATTAGCTATATCTTATATTACATATTTTAATTTTCAATTTATTAGATATCTTTTTAACCTATTTTAATTTTAATGACTCTGTGTTATCTTTTTATTAAATATCTTTTTTAACATGTTAATTTTAGTGACTCTCATATTACATCTTTTAATTCTAAATTTATAAGTTATATTTTTTTACCTATTTTAATTTTAATGAATTTAAACCTAATGTTGAAATTTCTAACGTGTTTGCATTCAAATTTTCTCTCATTTGCTTCTTTTGTACTAAAATCTTCGTAGTATGTTGATTAAGTCAATTCCTAGGGAACGAGAGAGTCGTCCTTTTGTGCAGTAAAGGATGGATTAATGGGAATGGAGTGAGGAAATGGAGGGCAACCAATATTTAAGTTGGAATGGAGTGAGGTAATGGAGGGCAACCAATATTTAAGTAATAATATTTAACAAGCTATAACCTCAGCTCATTAATGCTGGCTGTAATTAACAGGGCATAAACTCATTAATGCGCACCGATAGATAATGTACATACAGCCGGCATTAATGGGTGTATAGACTAGGAAATAGGTATATACAAATTTTTAAGTATTTTATTCCTCATGGATTTGAATACAATCTTTCAATTAATGCCGGGGGAATTTTGAAGATTTGAATACAATCTTTCAATTAATGCCCGGGGAATTTTGAAGAGGAGACCAGGGGTGCTACAATATAAATAAAATATTTTTCAACAAAAAAGATTTGCAGTGTGTAATAGTAAAATAGCTCCAAAGACAACAATCTCAGAGGAAGAACAAATGGCTTTCCTTTAGTGCCTACCTAAAATGGATTTCCATTAATAAGGAACGGAAATGGATTTCCATTAATAAGGAACGGAGGGATTTCAATTATATTATTTTTCTACACAAGAATATCATTTATTGTGAGATAAAAAAGTTTATAATATTCATTGACAATGATGTAGACCAAAAGGGTTGTATATACAAAGATTTGCAGGGATTTCAATTATATTATTTTTCTACACAAGAATATCATTTATTGCAAGATAAACAAGTTTATAACATTCATTGACAATGATGTAGACCAAAAGGGTTGTATATACAAAGATTTGCATGGTATGTTTTCTGGAGGGTATGTTTAGCACCCCAGGTGCCTCCTCTTAGGCTATGTGAACTTGTCTTCTTTATGATTGACTCTACTAACCATATCAACAAGAACAGGAATGAATTGAATTTTAGGAGCGTCCACAGACTAAGCTGTGAATATATTGTACATTTGTTTTGCATCGTTAAAAACTATATAGTCTAACAGACATTGGCCTCAATGCTAACCCATAATAGACATTGGCATCCTTCACATTCACATTCCAGTGGAGAGGAAGAGTAGTTCCTCTATAGCAAATGTTGTTGAGCATGGGCCTTATAGCCTAACAGACATTGGCCTCAATGCTAACCCATAATAGAGATTGGCATCTTTCACATTCACATTCTAGTGGAGAGCAGTTCCTCTATAACAAATGTTGTTGAGCATGAGGCCCTTCTATAACAAATTAGAATAAGATCATCTACATATAGAAGCAACTTTACCACATAGCTTGCTAGATGAACCCCTTCTCCATCTGCTTTGCTTAACCAAGCTTCCAACTTATCAATATATAAACCAAATAACATGGGGAAAGGGCAAGGAAACAGAGGTAGGAGAAGGGAATGCTAAAGGCTTCGACAAATGCAAATATAAATATTAAGCATTATGCAGTAATTCAATTATTGAGAAAAGTCTTTTGGTAGAAATCACATAACATAAATTTTTGGCCGATTCATTTCGAACCAACCAGTGTGGTTCATCATCTGGGCCTAATGATGAACCACACTGGTTGGTTCGAAATGCGTCGCCCAAAAATATCTCTTATGTGATTTCTACATAAAGATTTTTCTTATTCATTATGGATCACAAAAGCTTGAATTCAAAAATTCAATTATTGGTTTACTCTTTCTATCTTTATCTCTTGAAAGAACAGTGTTTACTGGAAAGTATGCCTTGGAGATTTCTTCGGTGGTGTACATGCAATGGAGGTTTGATGAACAAGGGTTACTTGCAGATCTCGTGAAAAGGTAATCATAATTGTTGTTGTGCATACACCATGGAGTTAAAGACTAAAATTTATTTAGGTCAGTGATCTAATTACTGTGCACAATTGACCTATCATTACTTGGTTGGTGAACTTTCCAAGGACCAGTTTTCAATGTTGGGCTTCTCCCAATTTATTATAAATATGGACGATCTCCTTATAATTATACTGTATCTCTCTGTATACAGATTTTTTCTTTTAGTCAGTTCTGTTTTTTACTGTAATGTGTTATGTATGGAATTCAAACTCTGGTATGATGCTGTGCTAATTTGTGCTCTTTGTTTTCTAAATAGTAATCGATACTGTTTAAAATCTGAGCCTCATCTTTATGTCAACCATTTGAATTTTTATTAACATTTTTACGTGAATGTGGCTACAACTTGACAGGGGTATGGCAGTGGTGGACTCATCAATGCCTTATGGGCTAAAGCTGATTATCGAAGACTACCCTTACGCTGTGGATGGATTGGAGATATGGTTGGCAATAATTTCATGGGTTAAGGAGTACCTATCCTTGTACTACCAAAATGATGATGCAGTGAAATCTGATACAGAGTTGCAAGCATGGTGGAACAAAATCAGAAATGTTGGTCACGGAGACAAGAAGGATGAGACATGGTGGTACAACATGGAGAGCGTGGAAGAAGTTGAAAAGGCAATAACGACAATCTTATGGGTGGCCTTAACTCTTCATGCTGCAGTTAATTTTGGGCAATACCCTTACGCCGGATACATGCCTAGTCGTCCCACCATAAGGAGAAGGTTCATTCTAGAAAAAGGGTCCCAAGAATAAGAAATGGCTTAGTTAAGATAGCTTATAAATGGAGGCACAAGTTCTGAGACTCTCATGCTGTTATTTCAATACATTGGCCCTGTTCAAGTTTGAATGATTCAGAAATTAGCAGATCTATTAGATAGTGGAGGTAGGAAATTTGCACTTCTTTTCTCTCAAACCTGGTAGCTGATAAAATATGAGAAACAACTTAATCACACACCTGTTGGTAAAAGCCTAATACTAAGAAGGCAGGTAGAAGTGGATGATTAAGATTGTTTATATGTTTAGCCAACAGTTTTATTGGTAACATGCTTATTGTTTCATCACATAGGCTGAGTACAGTTTGGTGAATTGTTACTGGAAATATACTTAAATCGGGATAAAATTATAGGTGGTAATACCTAGTTGAATGGACAGTCCCACTATATTGGCCCTTTTGAGGATTATTACTTGACCAGTTTGTTGCCTTAGTCTGCTGAGTACATTTTTTTTTTTTGTTGGTTGCTTGTTGTTGTAATTTGTAAATTGTATAGGTGATTTTCATTCACATGCTTATTGGAATAGCTGGCTTCTTGAATAGGGCAGTGATGCAGTTGAGTATGTGAGAGGGGTTTGTAGAACACATTATCTAATGAACTCTTATGTAGAGGCAAAAAGTCTCACTCATAGCCTACTCGGGGCTTCAGATGGGAATTTCTTTTTATAGATTCATGTATTCATATATGGATATGATATTTTCAGGCTCTCTGGGACAACAAACTCTTCATTCTGGCAGCTGGATTGAATAAATGCTCTGTCTATCACCAAGACATATGCTTCTCGTTCAATTCTCTTCCTGAAGAAGGATGGCACATGTCCCTATTCTTCCCCACTCCATGCCTTACGATGTTTCCTTTGCAACATAAGGTGCAAATGCTAGTTAAAGTTATTCCGCTTATGGCTCATTATTTTTGTCTAATTCTATTTCATTCCAAATGATGTTGAATTTTTATTTTTATTGCGATATTAACCTAAATAAAAGAAAAATTATATATATTATGAAAAACACTTTTCCAAAAAAATTACAAGTTACAAGTTGAAACTATCTATATACTCCATCAAACCATCAAAATTTTGCATTAAAAACAAAAATATCTAAATATTTCATCGTAAGCATATAATTTAATATTACTTTTTTAGATAATAATTAAAGTTATTCCACTTACGGCCCATTATTTTTGCCTTTCTTTTTGGTCATTCAATATTTGTTTTTAATATTACTTTTTTAGATAATAATTAAAGTTATTCCACTTACGGCCCATTATTTTTGCCTTTCTTTTTGGTCATTCAATATTTGTTTGTCTAACATGTGTTTTTTCTTTAATAACAAAATTACATTTTGATTGAGATTTCATAACACAATTAATATTCAAATATTAAATAAATATTTTTAATATTTTTTGCACATGAGTGTATAATCTAGTTGTTTAGACAGTCGGCTTTCTCGCTCTCCAACAGCGTTTAATTCTCCATACTGCTACTGTATTGTATATTGACTCCATTACTTGCTTGTAATATGAATGTTTAGATGTGTCGGATGTCAGTTTGTTCTGACACATATGTGTACTATTTACTAAAAAATGTACTATGTACCAAAAAAAAATGTACTATGTACCAAAAAAATATATGTATCAAAAAACCCATAATACTCGTAAAGAAAACTAGCCCCTCCCATTTTCCAAAAAAACATTTTTAATATTTTTATTATTTCATGTTAACAATAACCGTTAAAAAAAATACTATAAATAAATGTTAACTTACAACATCCAAAAATTACAAACCTGCACCATCATACCTAGGTTTTCGTATTATATAAACATATGGTTCAAGAATTTAACCAAGTGACGACAATATCATTATCCAAAAGTTACACAACTGAAATTTCGTTGTTGGCTGAAAAACATTAAAACATATAAATATGAATGTTTTAAACGATGGCACTCTGACTCTCATATACTCGTTGACCTAGCTATTTTCATTGGAATTTCTATGCCCCACGGTGTCCTATAAAGACCATGGCAAATTCCCTGCCATATTGTGGGAGTTTTTAAAATCAATTCTAAATACCAAAATTTTAAAGGTTGGAGGTAGGGTTGGAATTTGGATTTCTGTTTACTTATCAAACAAAATATTTTTGAGGTTTTAGATTTTCATATTACCCATTAAAGTACATTATGTTTAAAATTTTACCCTTCACAAATGATGCTTTGATAATAAATTGACCATTCACCAAATAAATTTTGAGTAAAAAATTACTTTTCAA
>APFE031550387.1:32624-48813 GCA_000404065.3 Pinus taeda
TGAATCTGATCCTTTCTTTATAATTAAAAATGATAACATATTTTTTATTTTAAATGTTTTTTATATCAATTCTCAATAACCAAATTGAAAATCAAATTAATTGTTAAAAATTAACATAAAAGTACTTCATTGTAAGTTTTGTACAAAAAATTATATAGTCCTTAAATGAATTTTCCATATTTTAGACATTTTTAGACAACCATTTATTTTTTATTTAATTTATACACCACTATATTATTTTTTGTTTTTGTACATAGTCATATTATTATTTGTACACAATTATTATTATTAATTCTAATTAGACTCAATTAAGTATCCTACTTTACCTAAGTTGTCAAATCCCAACCCTCATGGGGGCTACTATGAGGACTCCACCCAACAAACAAGTTGTGGTTGGTGAAGTTGTTAACATAGATATACAAATACAAATGATTCATAAATCATTAACTTGACATAGATATACAAATACAAATGATTCATACATCACTAGCTTGTAGCAAAAAATAGTCCAATGAACTCAACCCAAAAATGTTGGTCTAAGGAAAAAATTGATTAAATTACATTTTTGATTTCCACCTAAAAATTCTGGTATAAGACAAAGTTGATTAAATTACATTTTTGATTTCCATCCTACATTACATGTTTATAGATTCTCTAATAATTTATGTCCCTCTTTCCCATATATGTAATAGTAAATCTATAGTCAATAAATACTATATCCTCTTCCTCATCTTTTAAAATATCATTAGCCTTTACCTTTGGCATGACTATCATGTCACCCTCATGTAATTTCAGTCATCTCATGGTGCACATATTCTAATTTTCATGTGAAACTATAGAGTTTGCCTCCACTCCGCTCCTAATGTCTCATCCTCAAACTGACTTCATTTTTTTCTTTGCTTTGTATGCTAATTTCTTGTCATTTTAAACTAACTTCCCTTTGTTTGTTTGTTTTATGTGTTAAGTTCTCATCATTTTATAGCATAGATTGATATACTTCCTCAAAAATGCAGCGTATGTAAATTTATCTCATTTTACATTGTAATTTTTTAACATATTTAAGATGTTGGAATTCTTTTTTCCTCCTAATTTTTATGTAAAATTATATCTCATAAAATTCTATGATATACACTTTATACTCTATTCCTCCAACACATTTTCACTCATTTTCCTCCTCAAACACATTTTTACTCATTTTCCTTCTCTTACATTTGAATAACACTTTCAACTCCTTTCTTTCATTTAATTATTTCTTAGCCATAATTACAACTCATATCCAATTGAAACTAAATTTAATTGAGAATCTCTTGACAAACTACTATTAATTAAAACTAAAATTATTTTTAATTTTTTCCATATTTTATTATGAAATGTCTAGTAAATTTTAAATTGAACAATTAACATAAAAATAAAAACCAAAAGCTGGTAAAGTTTATCACCTCAATTGGGATTTAATCACAACATTATCATAAATCAGGTGAAGTTAATCATCTCATAATTAGCACTTTAAAACAACTACATAATAAATCATGCTTCATTTCAATACAATTAAAGACATGTTCTTTCTCTTGATAGTTGTGACTTCAAGACTATGTTATAATAAACTATACTTACTTTTCATATAAACACAATTAAAAGGAGGTTAAAAATATAATTTTAGAAAAAAATGAAAACATAAAAATAAATAAATAGATTTCATTACACTATTATAAAATGAAATAATTGGTCAATCCGTGGTGAATAAACACCATTTTATAATTAAATATAGCAGTAGTCTATAACGCGACTTTTTGAAAGCCTTTCCGGCGGATTTTTCTGGTCAAAATCCGGCAGCAATTCATTGGAATCCCAAGTTTGATAGCTAGTTTCTACACAATCAATGGCTCCCAGGGGTTTTTCAGGGCGCTGAATCCAAATATGCAGTTAAAAAACCATTTTAACTACTAACAATCAAGATTTAACCTCATTTCTTCCGCCGGATTCCGTCACCGGAATCTCCAAAAAGTCGCATTATAGACAACTCCTTAAATATAATCTGTGAACTTTTTATTTTATTTTTAATAATAAAAAATAAATAACAATTTACAAAGCATTTCTAATAAAAATACACGTCAACAAAAGTAAAAATACTCAATATGTTTCTCGGTTAAAAAAGCACGAAAAAATAAAAATAAAAATAAAAATACACCTCAGCAAAAGTATGAGCCCGTCAAACTACATCGAAGAGTTGGAGCCTGCCAGAGCGTGAGAGGGGAGCTGTGGAAAAATCTGGGTAAATAGGTGATTATGTATAAAAACGTTTTTAAAATATTAAACCGTCAAAAAAACGTTTTGGAAGTTGTAAAACACAACATGTAAAACGGTAATGTAAAATTATTAAACATATTTTATGGTTAAAATGATGGGTATTTTGTTTGTCAAATTTTAATTTTGGGCTGAGGGTAAGATTTTTTGCAAATCAATTCCAAACACTAAAATTCTAGAGATTGGAGTTGATGATAAGACTTGTTTTTTATTGCTTGTATTTTTCTGAGTTGATGATAAGATTTGTTTTTAATTGCTTGTATTTTTCTACACTAGAAAGAGGCTTCCATAGATTTGACATATATTTACTTTTCTATACCCAGAAACAGAGTTGTCTTTAAAGAGACTTTTTGGAAGCTTTTCTGGTGGGTTTTTCCGGTCAAAATCCGGCAGCAATTTATTGAAATCGAGAGTTTGATAGCTAATTTCTGCACAATCAAAGCGTCGCAGGGGTTTTTCAGGGTGCTGAATCCAAATATGCAGTTAAAAAACCATTTTAAATAATACAAATCAAGATTTAACCTCAATTTTTCCACCGGATTCCGTCACTGGAATCTCCAAAAAATCACTAAAGATAACTCACTCAAAAACTTTTGGACATCACAGTTGTCCCGCACATGCAAGCTGACCTCATGCTTTTCATCTCAGCCATACACGTGTACGGTTTTTTCTCCGAGAGTGGAGCTTGGCCCTGCTTGTCTAACCTTTCCAACTTTCCCCACTGGGCTTCCTTTCTTTGCTCTGGGAAGCTCCGGCTTACAGCTTTTGCAGGTTGTCCCCAAGACTAGGCCTTCCACAACTGGTCTGCAAGAACGATCTCTTCCGCAAGCCCCTTTCTCCATGGGCGTTGCAGGATCTTGTCAGCCACGGGTGGTTACCTTGCCGGGGTTTCCCACGGAGCCTTCTAACCAAATAAATAAAGACAACCAATATACATCAGCCGTCAAATCCAAACGGGACGGCCAGTTTGGCTTAAACAAAACGCTCAGAAACACAAAATGGATACAACCAATCAGCCTGGAACAATCTGGTTACCTATTGTTCGTTAGGGCCATAGTCGATTCTTCCAGCTACCGACCTTGGACTTGTATTGCTGGGTCAATTTCCTCCTGAACCCTTCTTGTTGGGCTTGGGCTTGGGCTTCCCGGCTAAGGCAGTTGTTCCTGAACCTGGACGAAGAATACCATTCCTAAATGTGGAAATTGAGACTCGGATGCAGTTCGATTGGACTAGTTAGATGGTGTCCTGAGGGCACAATTAAATTTGTCCATGTATCATTTCAGTATTTGTTAGTCATAGTAACAAAACTATATAAAGACAAACAATATAATCCAGTAATTTATAGAAATATATTGTATACCATAAATAAACTGAGATATACAATACTAAATTTAAATGTCCTGTATCTTCATATACAGTCAAAAAAATAGATTTCTTAGCCTATACAAGATCTAATAAATTACATATTATTCAGTCTTACGGTCAAGCCTACAAAGACTATTCAAACTATCTAGTAGTAGTGAATATGATTTAAGCCGTACATAACTAAAACCTAGACAATTGTATGGCTCAAACCTGGACAATAATTGATGCACATAGAAGATAAAACAGTTGCTTAAACACCAAATTTATGCAAAGACAAAGTATGGAAGAAGAGATGCAGACTCAAGTGACACAGTTTAATCTAGATATTGCCTGCACTCACTACTTGATTCAATCAGTTCAGAAATATAAGATTACAAATCAGTTGAAGAGTTTTAACTATATTTTTATAAACAAAATCTAAAACCTAAATAAAACCCACAATCTTAACGAAATACAACAAAACATTAACAATAATAAAATCCACCGAATTTCTCCATTATTCTAAATATATTCACATAATCTAGTATCTAAAATCTACATAAAATTCACAAATTTAGCTAAACAAAGCAAAAACTAAAGAAACTAATAATAATAATAAAATCTAGAATACCCCACATTTCTTCATTATTCTAAATATATTTAGAATAATCTGGTTTACTCCTGGTGCTCTTCATTGTGCTCTGTGTGAATTCCTTACAGCTCGAAGATTCAAACGCTAAATCACTGGACCACCCATTTATGATTGTTCTCATATTGTATCTCGAATTGTTTTCAATCGAATTAATAACGAATTTTAATTCCGAGTGCTAGGAAACATTCACACATAACATCTTCGAAAGCAAGTCAGAATTTCTAATCAATTTCAGTTACTACTAAATGAAGGCACAGCCTCACCACTACCAAATTCTTCATTTACTCAAGTCAAGAAAAAATGAAAGGAAGAATACCCTAAAGAGAACCTAACAAATCTATTATTATCATAAGTTCACAGAAAAGTTATTCAGTGAGAAACCAAATAAGGCGAAAAATGTCAGCAGCATTGAACATGGGTTCCTTGATAGTAGATATAAACAATAATGATAAACGAAATATAGGAACAGAAGGTTTCATGCGCAGAGAGATGACACCACCCTCCTACATTACTATTTATTCATCTCAAAATAAGTGAAGGAAGACGATGCATAAGGATCGTGTCATCTCTTCTGCGAAGGAAACACAGCACGCCCTCCTTTTCTCAACGATGATCTGATCTACTCTCCCAATCTCTCTATCTACTGTATCCATACAAATAAAGGGATATGCAAATGCACAAGCGAACATACATACACTTCCCAATATTTATAAGGAAAAAGACATTTTCATTTCAATTTCTACCTACTATCCTACATGCTAGTCTACTCCTGTTAACATGGTGGCGGTGGTGGCAGTCAATGCCACTGTAGATAGTTTGATTTGAATGGAACTCTAAACAAGTTGCATGCTGTCATTTTCAAAGGCCGTGAGCAATCAACTTTTGAAACTGGAGTGATTTAGTTGGAATGGTCAATTATCAATATTAATTGATTGGATGGAAATCTTTAAAGTCTGTGTTGAGGTTAGACCATGACATGTGGAAAACAATTAGTTTGACTGGTCGATCCCTCTAGATGATTATCTTGTGACAAACTTCTTCCGTGATTACGTCATCAAAATACTTCTTATTCGTTGGATATATTATAATTTATTTTTCAGACGGTTCACATGCATGATATTTGGTATGGATAAATCCATGACTTGACTTCAGTTGACTTAGCAAATGTTGTCTGGTCAATAAAAGGAGATAACCCCAAAAGTTTTATTTTGAGGAGGAGAGTCGGTTGTTCCGGGTCGGATGGATCAGAAAAACGGTGACTTCCATTTAGTGCGTTCGTCTAAACAATGTGCTTCTAGGATATGTACGAAGATTGTATTGATTTTCGCATTTATGCAAAAGGAAAGTCAATATTAACATACGAGTCGTATTACAGCTGAGTAGCTGAGTTACTTTCTAGTTGTGTGTTCTCACGTTAAAATATTGTTTAATGTTTTAATTTTAATTTTAGTGTAGGTATATAAATTAAATGTTTGGTAAATATTTAAGAGAGATTAATTTATAATAATGAAAAGAAATTTATCAATATTTATTGTATGATACATTTGAACTTATTAAAATTAAAGAAATCACAAAAGTTTCCTAAATTATATAAGTTATATTATTATTTTAAAACTTGAATTGATTTGTTACAATGTCATACTATCTATGCATTGCTTAAACCTTATTCATTCTATACGACAAAATTATTTTTAATTAATCATTTAATTATTAAAGAAAAAGAAAAGAAAACCTAGTCACCTTTGATTTGGTGTGTATTAATGAATATTTAGATATATTTGCAGTTATATTTCTACCATCTACTTAATATTACTTATATTTAAATTAAAATTAGAGAAACTCTATTCCAAAACAGCTACTCTATCTAGATAATGACCTTTGCATATACACAATTTTGTAATTTGTAATGCTTTTAAATATTTTTATGCCTTATATATGTTGGATAACATTGCTAAATTTCTTAGCCCCTCCTAGAAAGGGAGTATAATTTTAGTAATAATACTGATAATTAAATTAAAATTAGAGAAACTCTATTCCAAAAGAGATACTCTATCCATAATGACCTTTGCATATACACAATTTTGTAATTTGTAATGTTTTTAAATATTTTTGTGTCTTATATATGTTGGATAACATTGCTCAATTTCTTAGCGTGAGTATAATTTTAGTAATATTATGGATAATTAAATTAAAACTAGGGAACTCTATTCCAAACAGATACTCTATCTAGATAATGACCTTCGCATATACACAATTTTGTAATTTGTAATGTTTTTAAATATTTTTGTGCCTCATATATGTTGGATAACGTTGCTAAATTTCTTAGTCTCTCCCAGAAAGGGAGTATAATTTTAGTAATATTATTGATAATTAAATTAAAATTAGAGACTCTATTCCAAAACACATACTCTATCCAGAGAATGACCTTTGTATATACACAATTTTGTAATTTGTAATGTTTCTAATTTTTTTTACTTTATATATGACATTGGATAATATTTCTAAATTTCTTAGTGCCTCCTATAAATGGAGTATAATTTTCGATACAAAATCACAATATTTTGAATACTTATTTACTTCATATCATTTCAAGTAAAATTTTAATTTAAGTTAGATTAAAGTTTATAAATATTAATGTCACAAAAGTTCAGTAAATTATATAAATTAGATATATATACTTTAAAAAAAATCATGAAAATAAAATTTGTTACCCTACTATAATTTATCGATACCACATGCTAAAAAATCCATGTCACATATCTTCATACCCCTTTCATATAATAAATATTTATTAACCTATCATCAAAACTATCAATCTTCTTCATTAAGGATCCAATATGAATTGAATAACCTTATACCCATAAATCATTTATTGCCAAATAAATTCGATACTAAAGTTTATATGTTATTCATTATTCGAATTAGTAGTTTAATACCGTGTGCCTAAGTGGAATTCATTGCACTCAGGTGTGCCCAACCCACCTGGCAGTCAATCCGCTCCCCGAGATGCATCCTGCCTTGGATGGAGGGAAGGGCATATTTGGGTATTACCTCTGTCATTTAGCTGCATTCTGGTTTTCCAGTTCCGGCGCTAGTGATGGCTTCCTCTACAGGTCGCTGGGGTTTTTCTCTTTTCCCTTCAAATTCCTCACAGGTAGCTGTCATTCGCGTTCCCACACTTAGATTTTTCCTTTGCTGGAAACACTGGTTGACTATTTATCCTTTTTCACAGCTCGTCAATGTTCCTTGGCATTAGAACATGTTTTTGTTCAATTTGTGGTTTGGAGTGGTTCTGCACTTTTCCTCCTGTGCTTCTCATGACATTCTCCTCTCAAACTAAGTCCATTTACCCAAAATGGAACACTTGGGTTTACCCACTACGAGGTGACAAATCTCAAGTAAAATCAATGAGGTTTGGTTATACTTACACATCATTTTCTGTTAGGAAATCCTTAGCAGGTCATTCACTAATGTAAGTTGTTTATTATTTTCTCGTATGCAGGTTTGTTTTGCCAGTCTAGCCGAGGGCTATGTAGCACTTCGACGTCTCTTGTTAGAACTGGGATACTTACGAAAAGGGTTTCTAGGTTCTGGATTTATTTACTTGAATGAACTGAGTCCTGTGTGTTATTTAATAGTTATGGGCTTCTCAGTTTTTAAATGTATATGAACTTGGACATATTTAGGGAAGGGAATGGAAGTACAAGGTTTAGTTTTGATTCCACTGTTAAATTTTAATTCGAGGCCTTCAATGTTTACATCACTCTCACCATGTAGCTTATTATGGAATCTATGTTATGTGGGCACTTTGTGTTTTGTTTTCCATGTTGATTAAATGTTACTGTCGATGCATCTTGCACGTTGTCATTCTGAGATCTTTCTCCTGGACAGGAGTGGCTTCCAAAATACTATATGAATTTTACTATGAGAGTTTTTGTTACGGTTATTTGGGTAATTATGTTTTTGTTGTTCATTTAAAGTTTCTTAAAGAAGACTATTTCATGATTATATTGTTCTTTTCAAGTAACATCTTTTTATCTTCATTGTGATATTTGTATGGCTATTAGACAGACTTGCCATCATTGTTTATAGGAAAAATTGTAAATACCAGGTGAACCGGAGTAGTTCTTTCATATATCCAAATTTTATTAATTTTATGTTAATGAATTAATTTCTCCAGAAAATGTTTGTGGGTAGTCCAGTTGTTACAAGAACACCACTATGGTTCTCAGAAATTCCAAGTTAATGTTTAGTATCAGGCTTGGTGATTTTTCATGTACCTAGTTTATTTCACGTTTACTTGTCCTTTCCTATATACATAGTGAGGAAGGGACAATTTCCTCGACTGCCTATAATACTGGCTTGGCACAAGAACAAAACCTCCCTACACAGAAGAATTTATATATATAAATGCCAGGTACCCAAGTTTGAGTTTTATATTCTTCTTTCACTGTGTTCTTTTAACTGCCTCCATAGCCTTCTTTCTGGGTTTATTTATACAAGCATACAAGAAAGTTTTCAAAGAACCATTGTAAACAAAATTCAGCATTCAACCTAGTTAGTGCTCATGATTTATTTTTCTATCATAATAACTTCTATAAAGATGGATACATGTCTATGCAACATGAGTAACAGTTCATTTACAACAACTTCCTTTTAAAGTAAAAAGTAAATATCATTGTGCAATTTGTACTAACAATTCAATAATAATTATCTGAATTGATAACAAATCTACTGTAGACTTTATGAAAACAATTTGCTCCTCCCGTCCAAGAGATCAGTCACTCACTGCATCTCACCCCCGAGCCAGTCACTTTTCCAGGTTGGAATCAGACTATCTGATCATTGCCAGATGTTGTCTCCTTAGGAGTGAACCCCACTAGCCTTCCAGCTCTAGAATTACCGCTCCTTTCACAACTTCTCCCTCTTCCTCATCCTCTACATTTCTCCTCATTGTCCAGAATCCTCAGAGAAAAGAGTTATTGTTGTTTTTGTTTATCTAAAACAACTTTTCAGGTGGTAACTACCTCTTGTAACAGTTTTCAACATTTCACATGTGACTTCTCTCAGCACCCTATTTCCACAACTCCTCTAGTAAACTCATTTTATAACTCAATTAATATTAAATTAGATTCTTTATTATTCCATAACATGTTTAACTTTTAACTTAAAAGAAAAAGTCTTGTAGTAAAAGAAAATTTTTACATGCCTGGTTAGGGGTGTTACATCTCCCTACCTTCAAGAAAACACCATCTTGGATAATTTTTTTTCATATCTTTCTCATTTTCCCAAGTGGCCTCTTCAGGGTCAAAATGTTTCCATTGAATCTTAACTTGGATTATAACTCGTTTCCACAATGTTACTTCTCTCTGGTCTAAGAAACACAAATATTCTATTAGGAACTCTCCGTCCGGTTTGACCTATATAACACATCATATCATAATTATTAAGCAGATCTTATTAATATACTGAAATAAATGATAAAATAAAATTACTTATTCAGTACCTATATATGTTTCCGATCAATAATGTGCCTAGGATAATATATGTATTTCTTAAGCAAAGAAACATGAAATACATCATGAACTTGAATGTGGCTAAGCAGTGCCAATTGATAGGCCATCAGTCCTATCCAGACAAGGATCTAGAAGGGTCCAGGCCATCAGTGCTATCCAGACAAGGATCTAGAAGGGTCCACAAAATTGAGGGGTAAGTTTAGCACAACTTTTCCATTGGATGGTACTCTTTTTTTTTTTAACCCAGACATAAACATGATCCACAACCATGAATTCTCGATAATTTTTATCTGCGTAAGACTTTTTCTTATCTTGGGTTCTTTTCAAGTTTCCTCTTATCTTTTTAATAGTATTCTCCATTTCATGTAACATCTCAAATCCAAACATCAATTTATCCTCTGGTACCCACCAGTTAACGAGTGTTTTTCATCTGTGACCATATAGTACTTCAAAGGGGCTCATTGTGAGTGAAGCTTGTTAGCTATCATTGTACACAAATTCTACAAAGAGGAGGTAATCTTCCCATTTGCTAGGTTGCTGCATTACGTACATTTACAACATATCTTCTAGTACTTGATTCACCTTTTCAGTTTGTCCATCCGTCAGGGGATGATAGGCAATATTAAAATTTATTTACATTCCTAATCCCATGAACAGGGCTTTCCAGAATGCAGACGTAAATTTCACATCTCTATCTAATATCACGGGCCTAGGTATGCCATGTAATCAAAATATTTCACATATAAAATATCAACAATTTGAACCGTTTTACAAGTGGATTGCACTGGTATAAATGTGTTGTCTTACTTAATTTGTCAAGTACTACAATTATAAAATCATTCTATCTTTTTTATTTAGGTAAGCTAATTATAAAATCCAATGTGATAACTTCCCGCTTCCACTCAGGTATAGGCAAGGGGTGTAATCATCCAGCCAGATGTCTATGCTCTACTTTTACTTGTTGGCATTCCAAACATTTTTCCAAATAAGTTGCCACTTCTTTTTTTCATACCAGCCAAAATAAATCCTTCCACATGGAAAAAATGAGCTTTTGATAACTTGGGTGTGCTGCATATGGGCGTTTATGATATTCATCTAAGATCATTTGTTTAATGTATTGTGGATTAGGTACATAAAGTCTATTATGATAAATCAACAAATTATCGTTATTAAGGTTGTATCCCAATAGTCGTTTTTTATTGTTTTGTTTTTGCGACAACTTCCATAAAAACTTATATTTAGGATCACGTAGAGAAGCATCTCTAATAATTCCTTAAAACCAATTTTTATCTCACTAAATGTAATTTCACATAATCAATGCAACTTCCTAGTCAAGGCATCCATTACCTGATTTTCCTTCCCTTTCAGATGTCTAATATCAAAATTAAACTCACCTACAAAAGCAACCCATTGTGCTTGTCGTGAGTTCATAGTTGGTTCAGTGAAGTAATTAGTAAGGTTGCTATGGTTAGTAATTAGTAGAAACTTTCTCCCAAGCAAGTAATCTCGCCAAACTTTCAAGGCACGCACTACTGGCACTAATTCTAAATCATAAGTGGAATAATTATGTTCATGTTTTTTAAGCTTTCGGGCTTCATAGGGCACCACTCTTCCATCTTGTGTCAATACTCCTCCTACTCCTTCTTTGCATGCATCCATGCAAATTATAAAATCTCATTTCGAGTCTGCCACACATAACATAGGAGAGGTAGTAAGTAGATGCTTCAATTGGTCAAAACTATTTTTACATTCCATCATCCACCGGAACATTCTTCCATTTTTTTGTAAGGAGGTTATGGGATATGCCACTCTCGAAAAACCTTCAATAAAGTGACGATAATATCCTGATAGTCCCATAATGGAGCAAATATCAACTGCATTTCGAGAAAGAGGCCACTCCATTATTGTTTTAATTTTTTCAGGATCCATTGCTATTCCCTGTTTTATAATAATATCTCCCAAATATTGAATTTCAGTTTTGAAAAAGTCACATTTTCTATATTTAGCATACAGTTGGTGATTCTGTAGAGTTTGAAACACCCGCAAATGCTCCTTATGTTCCTCCAAATTTTTAGAATACATCAGAATATCATCAATAAAGATTAATATGATAGCATGACACTATCAGTATTAATGAGAGAATGTAGATCCTAGGAGAATGTTGAATAATATAATTTCATAGTTAATATTCATCGTTTATATAAATAAATGAAATTAATTCATGATAGGAATGATTAAAGCATATTGTTGTTTTATATTTGGTGAGTATTGAGATGATTCTCATATTAGTGATGTTTCATGATGTGATGGTATGTGGTAAATGGATATTGTTATGATGAGAGGTTAATGATGTATATGTGGTGCCTATTTATTTATTTGTTATGATATGATGTATATTGACACGTGGTTCATTTATTATGTGATGTCATGATAAATCTTTGATGAAAATATTTTGATTTTATAACTGATGATGGTATTTTATAATGTGAGTCATGTGGTAATCACATGCAGATTTTATGACATGCAAGAGCATGCACTTCTTTACTATTTGGAATTTTTTGATAATAATGAAACTATGTTATTATGATGACATGCAAGAGTGTGCATATGTATTATTTTCTTAGATACTATGATTATAGATAATGCATTGGTTGCATGTTGAGGTGTGGTGACTAACAGGAACTCCACAAATGGGCTGAGAGGGTCAGTTTATTTGATGATATCGTGGGAGCCCATACCTACGAGGAAGAATATGTAACACCATATGGTTTGGGGATAGATTCAATCAACACTACATATGCCATTGGTTCCTTTGTCTTGTAAAGCTCTTGATGGATAACTCTTGAGGGCCTATGGTGCCATCTTCAGGAGGCCAAGTGCCTCATATTGTAGGCTAAGTTCCTCATATTGGATTAGGATGCCGAATTTTGGCGAGGGTGTAAGGAATTCAATGCCTGGGGTTGTCCACCTTAGTGAGTGTGGAGGGAGTGGGCCAACCTTGCAAGATTCCCAGAGTCATTGAGTACTGGGACCGAATGCCTATCTTGGGGGAGATGAGGTCTAAGACTTGGTGTGAACCTTGGGGCCATCCATAGGCTATGATATAGACCAATGAGGTTTATGCTTGAAAACAGACAGATATTCCTTGGTATTTTATACGTGTTGTGGAAAATATTGATGTCTTCTAGTTATACTAGTTCAACAGAGGGTGTGAGGCAAAAATGAAGTAATAAATAGCTAAATAAAATAAAATTTTAAATGATTCAACTTAAATTCGTGATGAAGTTCCTTGAATGGGGGAAGTATGTAATGCCCCTAACAATAATAAAGTAATAATAATAAATGAATAATATAATACAATATTAAAATATAAGTAAATAAACAAGGAAGATAATATAATATTAATAAATAAAAGAGTAAATAATAAACTTGACTTTTAAATAATTATATATAAATGTAAACTATAAAAATAATAATAATAAGTAAAGCTAACAAAAAGTAATAAGGAATATAATTAGAAAGAGTTAAACTAAGAGAAATATTAAATTAAGTAAAACTTAAAATAAAAAAATAAAAGTTGCATATTGACACATGAAATGTGTGCATGTGAACCCCTTTCCATTTTTCGGCCTATTTAATGGATGGAGAGGAGGATCATATCATCCATTCCTTTATCCATTCTCTTTGGAGAAAATTGTTGTGAGATAAAGGATCTCTTGGCAATAGTATGTTGATTGAGGGCTTGGGGTGGCCAACTATAAAAATATTATGTGCAATTGAGCCTATGGTTAGGTGGTGATTCATTCCCAAAATATTTCTTGTGGTTAACATAATTCAGTGAACATTCAACTCCAAAAACCAAAGTAAGGAATATCATCACTACAGGTAAGTTGTCTCTACTTATATTTTTCAAAAATTCTATCTTAAATAGTTAAATAGTTGGTCGTTGATTATTAATCATATGATTTATGTAATTATTTGTATATTTTAAATTGTGATCGTTACAAATGCATAAAATTTATATTGGTGTTTTTCAATCTTGACCAACATCGCACCACTTTTGTGAATTAATAGTGTGAATGAATAACTCATTAACTAGTGAGCTCATTAACCAAAATCAGAATAGTATGAGTGAACAACTTGTCAATCTCGGTTCATTAAACAAATTGGCTCATTAGTTCATATTCCATATTCAAGTATTGTAGATTGAAACCAACTCGATGTCCTCAATCGTAGATTAGAGCCTTGGTGTAGTGAGTGTTCAACCATTCATGTTTGCAATTCATGAAAATTCTCGTCGATGTCGTTGTACAATGTCTTATCACATGAGAAGTGATTTGATTTGGTGGGTACGATTTAACTTGCCAATATTTGTTATGATATCTATGAAAATAATATAATTATAAAGTGTCTCAGGGAGGAATTTGTGGACTATCTCTCATGTAATGTGAGAGGAAGTAGCACACGCATCAAAAGGTAAAAGATAGGTGCAGCAGTCAGTCTATTGAAAATGGGAAGAGTATTGTCAAATGTGAACTATTAAGATAAATTCTTTGCGTTATGAGCTAGTTTTTGATGGGTTAGTTATATATATTTGGCATAGCTATTGTAGAGAAATATCATGAGAGGATAGTGAAATCTGCAGAAATTGACACGCAATTAAAAAATATGTAAATAAACCATAATGCTAGCTAGAGAATATTTAGGTTGATTTTTTCTTATCAAGATTCATTGTAGGGCTTGATTAGTAGTATCTGGAAGTTGTAGTGTTGTAGTTATAGTCCATTTGGGGTGTACACTAGCGAATTTCCATTCCACCAATGAGTTTTATGCAGATTCTAGGCTAATATGTTAATTGTTTGAGGTGTTTTTTGGTTGAATTTGACACCTTTATTTATTAATCTAGAGAAAATGGCTAGATTTATTGATTTTTTAGAGCTATTAAGCACTCTAATGTTATCTATTATTTAAGACACAGTGAAAATCATGAAATTCTCTCTTGCGAACAGTAGAATTTCTCTACAAGAAGCACATGAAAAGATCAAGTTCATGGAACTATAATCTCAACTCAAACAAGATGAGTTATAACAATGTAGTCATCATTCTAAACTATTTTTTTATCAGAACAATTCTTTGTTTGAGTTTGAGATAGACACCAATTAACTACGAAAAGTAATCAAACCAATAAATTTGAGGTTGATTCATATCTAGTGCCCACTTCAGGATAAAACTTCCATGAAGTTGTAGATGCCTACTCTGGACTTGCCAAGCCCATCACTAGACCTTTAGAAGAGTTGTTAAAAACAGGAAAAAAAATTGGTCTTGGATATAAAATATATGTTTCCTCTTACATCCTGAACTATTCTAAGCTCATTCAGTTTCAAAATGTTTGGTTTCTTCAAGGCATTTCATCTTCAATTCTTCTAGATCCTGCTCCTCATCCACATTCACAGCATATTATCAAATGCCAACACTGTAACAAGTTGGCCATGTGAAAATTTATTGTTTTGATCTTCATCTATGTGAGAATCGTCATAAAAGTACTCATCATTTGAATAGATGCTTTAGAAACAAGCTTCCTACAAGAACGAAGATTCACCTTGGATGGATCACTTCTTATCAATGGGCTTCAACAAACAAGAAGATATTTTAGTCATAGCACAAATTTTTTCCATGAGTATTGACACATCTTATATTTGAGATTTATTTACCTTCTCACCTTGTATCTGACAAGTGGTGAATTAATGGTCACCTATAAGATTCAAAGATACATCAAGTGAGCCTCAGCCACATTCTAAGCCTATTTTCTGAGCCTAGAGCTAGATTCAGCCATAACCAGATTCAAAGTTGTAGCTATAAGTAGAGTGATTCCCCATGAACATTTGCTTTGGTTGGTGGCCTTCATTAAACCACTGCAGGTTGAGACCTTGATGGTCTCCTTTTTTCCAAAAACATTAGAGAAAACTTCCTCTAGCAGATGTCTTCAACTTCTAGCCATATTTGGAACTATTACAGGGACTACATCAAGCGTTCTGTTTGACACCTCAATGGTCTCCCCTTTCACAACATTAGGGAACACTTCCTTTAGTAGAAGACTTCAACTTCTAGGCAGATTTGGAACTATTCCAGGAACTACACTAAGTGTTCCAGTGTTGGTAGCCAATCTTAAACCACCCTCGGTTGAGACCTTAAGTTATCCCACCATATACCATCATTTTAGAGAGCACAATTAGCCAATTGTTTCCATGTATTTTTTGTATTACAACTCTCTTCTTGGACTAATATATACCCCTTCGAATTAAGGGTGGGAATATTGGAGACTTAACGTGGTAAAGGTTATGGTGTGGAATATGAACAATCATTGGAGTCCAAG
>APFE031550387.1:48905-89733 GCA_000404065.3 Pinus taeda
ATGTTTTAATGTTATTAACTATAGAATTAATCATATAAACAAAATTTTAATCTTGTTATGATTAATACTTTTTATTATAATTATTGTTTAGATAACATAAATTGTAATGTTTTAATGTTACTAACTGTAAAATTATGTTAATAAAGCACAACAACTCAAGCGGAAGCTAGCAGTTTTAGTTCTCCCCCACTTAGATTCTATTCATTAGTGCGATGTTAGCATATAAGGAAAATACTTGGAGAGAGGTTAGCCTATAAGGAAAAAACTTAAACAAATTACAAATTTTGACACTATTAAGGTGAATTAAACATATATAAAAAATTATAAATTTTCACCAACTACCATGAAAAAGGACTAGACATTTATGATTTTCCATGCGACCATATATATATATAATTTTATAATGTTTAATGATTTCTTTGTACAAAATTAAAATTTCATAATCTTAATGATTTATTTGTTTTGATTATTTTATAATGTTTAATGATTTCTTTGTACAAAATTAAAATTTCATAATCTTAATGATTTATCTGTTTTGATTATTTAATGATTTCTTTGTACAAAATTAAAATTTCATAATCTTAATGATTTATCTGTTTTGATTATTTATTGGTTAAGAGAAATTATAACCTTTATTTTGTTGTTATTAAATATATACAATTTTAATTAAATATATCGTAATTAAAATAATAATAATAATTAATATTCAACTTATATTTATTTATATAATTAATTTAAATTAATATTGAAATAATTTTTAATAATTATATTTTTATTATTATCAAAATTTATTTTAAAATTATGAAAATAATATTATTCTTCTCAACAATAAATTAAATACATAAAAAAGCAATTGTAAAAATAACAGAAGATTAATAGCTACAATGTAGCATACTCTTTACCACCTCCATTACTTAACTGATTAAGGCAATGCGGGGTCCACATGTTTTTGTTATTCAAGCATGCTTATTTTTTTGCAATCATTTGATACTCCCATCTCCACATATGCTTCCTTTGCACCTTTGCATTATGCACAAGGTAAGCCACCTCCTTACTTTGCATTCTGCACTTTCTTAACGTTTTCTATTGGTGGTTTTGGTTTAATGGGTTAAACATTTATGAAGTATTTTGACATTCCAACATTTATTAATTTTTCTTTACAATAGTCAATGTTTCATTGTGAACATGAAGCTTCCTTCACACATTTGCACTTTGCATTAGGTAAACCAATGAGACTACGATATTATATGAGTTAAGCCAGTAGATAAAATTTCATACTATAAAACTCACTTCATTGATCAATTATGATATTACATATATACAAAAAGTGTTGTGTCAAAATAGGGAAACTATCTTGGACACACAATTAGCTGGTTGAGAGAATATCTCAACCACGGACTCCTTTACAAGTAATAGCTAACACAAGTAAGAATTACATTTTCCAACACTCCCCCTTAATGACTACCTGGCTCGATATCAATCTTCAAGATCTACATCTGGTCCAGTCTGGTAATTACACCTTGTACTTGTTCATGCAATTGTCGATGTCCATATAAAGGAACAACCATCTACCAGAATGCATGGGTTCCCAACTGCTCCAACCGCCAATCTACTAGGAAGTCCTCCACATGCATGGTTCATCCAACCTATCGATGAACTCCCCCTAAATATAAAATTTCACCTCATGGAGTCTAAAACCAATACGGCCCACCCAAGTGTATCCATCCCACATGACACACTCTTCCAGGGTGTTAAAACTCTCGAAAAGAGGGAACACATAACAAAGGGTATGAATGCCTCTCTGGGTCTTACAGTAAGTACATAACATTTCAAGGACCACAATTGATTGTTACAAAACAATAACATGTAGATTTTCTATAATTACAATATGTGAATCATAATACACCATGATCATGAGTCTATCCACGAACTCCCACAAATGTTAACTTAGTTGTCCATCATCTTTTAATCCTTGATGTAGCTCCAACCTATATTCTCTAATATCACATTTTTTGTTTATCTATTCCTGTCATGCAAATAAACTTGTATATTGGTGAAATGGACAATTCCAACAGAGGCTCATGACAATAGTTGGCCACACTAGTGTCTCTTCAATAACTATGGCATGACAAATTAATAATTCATAAAACAATATTCAAACTAAATCAATTAATCAACTTTTAAATCACCTCTAGCATATTTTTCACCAAGATGAAAAGAGCTTGGAAGCCATAGAAGTGGTAGCCTCGACACACCTCCCTCTACATAGAGTGTTTCCTTCGTTTGTCAACATCTTGTTGTTGGGTCTAGAAAATGGATCAACTATAGCCTATGGATTTGAATCCCCGCACTGGTGCCAACATCCAAATAGCCTCTCCTCATGCTGGCGCACATATCACTTTACTTGGATTCAAAGCTGGCAGAAAAATGAATCAGCATTGTGGCTCTCAACATCTGTTTTTGCAGAGCCTCCAGACAACCATCAATAGATCCTTCACATGCTCACATTGCCTCTCTCACAGGAACCAACCACAGGCCTAGGCTCTTCATTTGCTCCAACCCTCAAAACTAGTTAGTGTTTTCTGAAGCTATCAAAGAAATATACATCCTTTCCAAATCTAGAAGTAGGTTTTTGTGCTACCACGATATGTGGTGGCTTCATCGTCAATTCTTTGTAGCTCCTCGCGTCACACATCCCAACAATGCATTTTCTCCACATGGTCGCGTCTCTAACACTAGTCCATGACTACACAATAGAGCAATGCCTCTTTGGTCTAGAATATCCCTTCCAACAACATCCTTTGATAGAAACAGGTTGTTCACAAACTTCTAGACATTGTAGCAATTCATATGAAAGATTTAAAATTGACTTCATATGCATATTTTAAAAAAGATATGAAAATCACACTTCTAGAAACAAAAAAAAAAATTATTTACAGAACTTGGCAATCGACCAACAACATTGTGGAGTTCAATGTTTAACTTGCAATGCCCACTTAATACAGGGATGGCCCAGTAGGTTGATGAAGAAAGAGACAAGCAAGTCTTCTACTCAGAAATCCCCACTCGATCTTCACAAGGACAATTGAAAATCAAATGGAAGTGCATTTCAAATTCTTCAACCTCATCAAAGGTCGCCACAAACCCATGATGGTCGCAACTAGCAACCACACCAAATCCTTGACCTCGATTTGTAGACTCACATATCTGCCATTGACAATGCTCACCACTAATCAAACTCTCTTTTGATGCACACAAATGCAGATCTATCGATCCATAGGACCAACATCCTAGAATGTATCGATCTGCAGCACCACGCTCAATGCTGCCACCAAAATGTACTGATCTGCAATTGGCCGCCTGCTTGACACACACCGCTAGCTCGACCTCCTTTGATCCTGCAGTGATTTTCACCTACACACCAACCTTGAGCTCCCTTTACACAAAACAATGCTAAAATCAACTTTACATAGACAATTTATCCCCTGTCACTTCTGATTCGGTGATATCGCAATACCACGATCACTTAACAATATGATGGACAAATATAAAGCTAGGTTGGTTGCAAAGGGGTACTTGCAGAAAGAAGGCATAGACTATGAGGAAACCTTCACCCCTATAGCTAAATTAAACACAATTAGAATGTTAATTTATTTAGCTACCAAACATCATTAGATGATACACAAACTAGATGTGGAATTTGCATTCTTAAATGCGGAATTAAAAGAAGTATATTTAATGCAACTTGAAGGGTTTGTTAAACAAGGGGAGGAAAATTTAGTCTGTAGATTTAAGAAAGAATTGTATGGACTAAAACAGACACCTAGGTCGTGGAATTATAAAATGGATTCATTTTTCCTATAGCATAGTTATAAAAGAAGCAAGAATGACCCTAATATCTATACCATGTTTGGTGAAAAGGGGAATTTTTTTTTTATTTTTGTGGATGATCTTATTATTACATAAAATGTTGATGAACTTATTAAAGAAATCAAAGAGCAGATGTCACAGGTTTTTGAGATGAAAGATCTTAGAGAGTTAAACTATTTTTTGGATCTTGAAATTTGGAGGGATTCTAGCCAGACTTTTCTATGTGAGGGAAAGTATGTTCGGAGATTATTGAAAAGGTTCATAATGGATCAGTGCAAATCTGGCTTAGTGCCTTTACAGAAGAATACTAAACTTCAGAATAATGATGGTTCTAAGGTGGTCGATGCGACACTATATAGACAGCTAGTTGGGAGTCTAATTTACTGAACTACAACTAGGATGGATTTGGATTTTGCAAGTAGTGTATTGAGTCAATTCATGTCAAAGCCTCTTGATAATCATTGGGTTGTAGAAAAATGTGTCTTAAGGTATCTTCAAGGAACGTTAGACTTTGGTATTAAATAAACTAATTATTTTGATATTAGATTGAGAGGTTTCTTAGACTTAGATTGGGCTAGAAATCTAGATGACCGACGATCCATAATAAATTATTCATTCAGCATTGGGTCTGGGGTCGTTGCATGGAGTAGCAACAAGCATAACACTATATCCTTGTCTTCAACAGAAGCAAAGTATCAGGCAATGTGTGAAACACCAAGTGAGGCAATTTAGTTGAGGAGACTTCTCCATAATTCCAGAGAAGAATAAAAAGATCCAAAAATTATCAAATGTGATAACCAGAGCTCAATCAAGATTTCAAATAATCCAATGTTTCATAAAAACACCAAGCATATTGGAACATAGTTTTACTTTGTTAGGGATAAGGTTCAGTCAAAGAAAATTCATATTGAATATTGTAATACTTGTGATAATGTTGCAGATATTTTTACTAAGTCTCTTGGAAGAATTAAATTTGAGTTATTTAGGGAGATGTTAGGGGTACTAGTGAACCCTTTCTCCATTAAGGGGGAGTGTGAAAGTTAATCGTGAAATGAATTCTTGGAGAGAGTCAATTCATTAGTTATGTGTGAGACTTAGACTATGATTTTTTCCTACTTTTTAGGTGGTTCTTATAACCTCCTTATTTGCTTGTAAACTATATATTCTTAATTGTTAATGAGAAGTGTGTAGAGTGTTCTGTGAGAGGTAGTCTCCAGGTGAAGCTCCTCACCTTAGAGTTGCTCAGTTTGATACTGTAAAATTCACTTCATTGATCAATGATGATATTACATATATACAAGAAGTGTTATCTCAAGATAGGGAAACTAACTTCGACACACAATTAGTTGGTTGAGAGAATATCTCAACCACACACCAAACTAGGGACATATTGTTGGGCATGGAATCCCCCCAAGGCATGTTATTGGGCTCAAAGCCCAAGCTTTGACCAAATCTTGTTGTAAATCTTTGTGAATTATGGGTGTGGGGTGTGAAAGAATGATAGAGCCATAGGGTTGTCTGCCCTATTTTTGTAATGTAATGTCGGTTGGATAGACCTGCCCATGGTCCGTGGACCATGGGATTATATAAATAGAGCGAGGCTCTAAGTGTATAATAATCATCTAAGGAAGGAAGTAAGAGCATGAAAAGTCTAAGTGATTGAGTTGGAGTGTGAAGTGTGTCTTTGGGTCGTAGAGTAGGAGAAGGCTTTGCAGCTGAGTGCGCAGAGGCCTAGTGGTCCACAGCTGAGTGCGGGACCCTGTAGTTGAGTGCGCGGGGCAGAGTCGAGTCTGTAACCAAGGAAGAAATTAATAAATAGAAGTTTTATCATAATTATGTGTATCTGTTCTTGGGTTAATTCATGCTTGATATAATCGGAAAATATACTATTTATTTATTGCGTGCACTTGTATGAATGGTTTGTGTTGTTAAGTCTAACTTAAAGCATGCAAGTAGGATAAAATAATCAATTAACATTAGAATATCAGTAAGGTCTTGGGTAATAACACAAGAGCGAGGTGTTCAGCCCCTGGGTAGAGTTGCTCGAAGGTAGTATATCTGGCTGTGAGGTACGGGAAAATATGCAAAGCAACCTGCGCATAGGGTCAAATTGCAGATCAGTTGAACTCATCAAACATCTCCAGGGTGCAGAAACCTAGTTCTAGCACCCTCCCATACCACTTCTGGTGAGACCTTAGTTTACGCTCCATGGACTATTGTCGGAAGGGCCAGTAGTACTAGGATTTCTTCAGCTAATTAACTCTGAACCTGGGTCAGGCCCCAACAATGGTTCCATTGTTGAGACTAGGATCTGCATAGAGATTTCTCATGTCACATCACTAGGATCCGACAAAGAAAGAAATTGAAGAGTGGTTGGAGAGAAAGATTCACGAGTTCATGGCGCGGGAAAACAAGAATCCATGATTATTGAAGGAAGAGTGGTTAGATTGCTAATTATATATAGAAATCCATGAAATTTTCTTTGCATCCTTCCCTACTAAGTTGTACGATTCGATTGTGAAGCTAGCAAATAGTTAAAGAAGGTGTAGGCTCGACAAACCCATTGTGTGGATTCCAGAATTGGTGCGCAGACTAGAAGCATCGAAAGATAAGATCGCACGCATTGTTGACCACTGGCTAGATCGGATCATAGCAGGGTTCATCACCGAATTTGCGGTAGATACTTCAGTCAGCTATAACGAGGCAGAACGATGCTTCCTCAAGGGACCGTAAGGTAGGTACGTTAAATCTTTGAACACTTGGATTAAATTGCTATTATGTCAAAATAGGCTTATGTGAATAAATTGATGTTTGGGGCTAAGCAGAGTGAGAGGATCTACAAAAATGAAGGTAGCACAGAACTCGAAACCAACCCCTTGATATCACCTCCACGAGGGGGTGAAGAAGAGCTCGTGAAGGTTTCACCAAGAAGTGTGATCAGTCTGATAAGGTAGAGAATTCCGCGCATACCACCCCCGCCCACACCAACACTAGTTTCACCATATTCACCCGCGACTTTGTTGAATTGGTACATTAAACATTCCAATGATAATTCGAATGCAGGGATAGTGGATATCTAGACTACGCTAAATAAAGAATTTAGTAGGCTGAAATCAAAGGCACAATCAATTATTGGATTCAAAGAAATCATGATGCTACGAGGCAAAACCCCATGGGAGTCGAATCAAAGACTGAAGTGCACAATTCGCGAAGAGAACATGACCTTAACAGACGAGCAACATTGTGAATGGTTTGTAGCCTCGTTAAAGCTGCATCTATGGAACACCCTGTCACAAAAAAGGCTAACCACTCAGGTTGAAGCCTTGGAGGTCACGATGAGATTGCACGATACTCAGATGCAAGATCCAAACTTGGGAGTCCAACAAATTCATGCGTAGTTAAAGAACTTGTGCCTTAAGATGCAGAGTTTGAAACAAGACAGGACGGTTCACCTAGAAGCGTGCGAAGAGGTATGGTGCGTAAAGTGCAAAGGCCAGGGACATGACAAGGACCATTGTTTAGTCTTCGCGAATTACTTCTCGGGAGGAGGACCAATGCCTTTGAGACTGGATGCACAAGTAGGACCAAGCGCAGTGCCTACTTTGTGGTGCGTGATTTGTTAGATAGGAGGGAAGCATGCTACAAATAATTGCCATCTATTACAGAAGTATATGCAGAATTCCCAACAGTTGTTTCGTAATTTTTGTAGGTCAGTAGGCCATGATGAGTGCACTTGTAGAAGTTACGAATTAATGATGGATCAGACTCCTACCTATAGAGTTCAGGCCAAAACATGGCCCTTCGATCAAAATACGGGAATGGCGTGTGCTAGATTTAAGGGATGTGGACAAGGCCGAGGAGGAATGAGACTAGGAAGAGGTCGCGACCCACTAATATGTTACAATTGTGGAGGACTGGGGCATTATGCCCACGATTGTAGAAATCCAGCAAGGAAATCATGCTTATATTGTACGCAGTTTGATCATGAGGCGAAGGATTGTCCCACGTTGATAGTGAGGTTGTGTGATAAAGGACCACTCCAACTTCCCCTGACACAAAACCTACAAATGGTGAGGTCTGAGCCACACAAGGAGGACCCGAATTTAAATATCATGCTCCAGAGTGGTATCATGACAGGGGATGAAAAAGAAAAGTAGTCCGAAGAAAGTACCTGGGTTCGCAAGGCTTCAATGAATGAACCTAAATTTGATCAGGATCGTGCCAAAGAGACATTCATGGAAGCTAAGAAGAGCTTCACGGATGCCTCTAATTCAGGAAGTAAAGACAAACTAGAACCAGAAATGGACCCCTTGATGCTCACTACATTCTTGGAGACATGTATGAAGCTGTTGCACAATGGCAAGGCTATGAAGGGGCTACAAGAACTCATAACTAGATGTGTTAGGATCGTGCTAAGACAACCACGGGTAGTCTGGAAGCTGGGAAAGCACACGACGTGAAAAGGAAGCGAGATGAGATTGACCACGCAGATTAGGGAATATGAAATGGATCAAATGATTATGGATTTAGGATCGGACGTGAATGTCCTACCAAAGCATACATGGGAGTGCATGGGCAAGCCTGCGCTGTAATAGTCTCTAATCCAGCTGTGAATGACAAACCAACAAAAGATCCTACCTATGGGGAGAGTGCAGGGAATCATAGTAGATGTCAAAGGAGCAAGTGTGCTTGCGGATTTCGAAGTGATAGAGATTGTTGATGACAACAATCCCTATCCCGCACTACTGGGAATAGATTGGGCCACTAACAGCAACAGAGTGATGAATCTAAAGAAGCGCAAGAAGATTTTTGAGAAAAAGTCATTGCACGTAGTGGTACCTTTAGACCCTATGGGCGGATTGGGCTACACAGAGCCAGTGCATGACTACGATAGCGACACCGATCTAGATTGTATCTACAAGATAACCACGGGAGAGCAATACTAGGTAAATCCAACATCGGATGGGATTCTCGACTTGATGCCAAATGCAGCAGGCAACAGGAATTTAAGACGTGATTTATGGGAAAAATCTAGGAAAATATGTCACCAAAAAGGCATTAATGAACCGAAATTGGGGGGAATAGTCAAATTCGAATTCAAAAAGCACTATAAAATACAAAGGGCTACCTAGCAAATAACACTTGGTCATTTGCGAATTGAGCAATTGAGCAAAACCCTAAATGTTGTGAGCCGATCGTTGATTGAACCTCTAAGTTTGCAAGTGCTAGATTTCTAGATGAGTATGATGGCAACTGCTCAAGATGTTATGAACATAACAGAAACAACTGTCGAGGAGGTCGTGCAGACCCTAACTATGGGGGATAGAAGATGCCAGGATTTTGGAAAAAATCTCGAAGTCACTGCGCACACCAAGACCCAAAAAGGAAAAACAAGCAATGGCTCCGGAACTTGCTACGCAACAAACTATCGATGGAGGAGAAAGGGAAAGTTGTCGCTATAGAAATAGATGAAGAAGAAGAAGGTCTGAATAATCTTATCATCTCGGAGGAGGAGGATGAAGGCATGGATGGATGAGGCCTTCACCATCATGGCAAAAATCGAAGGCAAGCTCGCACACATGCATGGGATGCAGATATTAATGTAGAGAAGCACTCCCAACATAGAGGTCTTAGAACAGCATATGTAGCAGATCCAACAAGCAGTAGTTCAGTGCGTTGCTAACCTCTGCATAGTTCAAGAACAGTTAGAGGGACTCTGCGCAAAGATCTTCGCATTGATAGAGTGACTTGAGGGCGAGTCACGATGTTTGTGTTGGGGACCTGTTGGGCATGGAATCCCCCCAAGGCATGTTTTAGTGCTCAAAGCCCAAGTTTTCATTAAATCTTGTTGTAAAGTTCTGCGAATTGCAGGCGTGGGGCGCAAAAGTATGATAGAGTCATAGGGTTGTCTGCCCTAGTTTTGTAATGTAATGTTGGCTGGATAGACCTACCCATGGTCCGCGAACCATGGGATTATACAAATAGAGTGAGGCTCTAAGTGTATAATAATCATCTAAGAAAGGAAATAAGTGCATGAGAAGTCTAAGTGATTGAGTCGCAGTGCGAAGTGTGTCTTTGGGTCATAAAGTAGGATAAGGCTGTACATTTGAGTGCGCAGAGGTCTAGTAGTCCGCAGCTGAGTGTACAGACCCCTGCAGCTGAGTGCACATCACAGAGTCGAGTCTGTAAGCAAGGAAGGAATTAATAAAGAGAAGTTTTATCATAATTTTGTGTATCTATTCTTGGGTTAATGCATGTTTGACATAATTGGCAAATATACTATTTATTTACTGTTCGCACTTGTATGAATGGTTCATGTTGTTAAGTATAACCTAAAGCACACAAGTAAGCTAAAATAGTCAACTAACATTGGAATATCAGTAAGGTCTTAGGTAATAATGCAAGAGCATGACATTCAATTGCTGGGTAGGACTACGCGAAGGTAGTATATCAAGCTGCGAGGTATGGGGAAGTACGCGAAGAAACTAGTGCGCAAGGTCAAACCACATACCAGTCGAACTCATCAGACATCTCCAGGGTGTGGAAACCTGGTTTTAGCACCCTCCCATACTACTTTGGGTGAGACCTTAGTCTGAGCTACGCATACTGTCGCTGAAAGGTCTAGTAGTATCAGGATTTGTTTGGCTAATTAACTCGGAACCTAGGTCAGGCTCCAACAAGCCAACACATATAGATATAACTACTCTTGGAATAGGAACAAATTCCTTTACATAGAAAGTCACAAATAAGACAAGAAGGTATTACATTTTCCAAAACCAACATGAGATGCAAAATTGCGAAGAAAGCTTCCTCAACCTAGTGAAATTTTTCATAATCTTTAAATGGATGACAAATTAAATTACATGTATAATTCGATGAATAAAAAATTCAATTACAATTTGAAATAGGGCAAAGATATTAAGGTAGAATAAACAATGTGCATCTAAGATATTTATCTCTTAAATATTAAAAGCTAATTGACTATGTTATCCTTTGATCTAACTAGGCATTGAATTGGTTTAGTTATAATAGACTTTTATATATATATATAATAAAATAAAAATTAATAAAATAAAAATTAATATGATTTAATAATAAAAGTAAGTGGTTTTAAGAATTTCATAATAATCAAACGAGTGGTTCCCACACCTTTGCAGCGCATGAAATCCTTCTCACACCTCCGATTCCAAATCCTCTTCCTCACACCTCAGCGTTTCATAAAATCCTTCTCACACCTCTGATTCCTAATTCTCCTCGGTGTCTCCACATAGAGAAGAATGATATTTTGAATTCTTATGATAAAAGATGGCTGTTATTAATAACGACATTCTCTAATGACATTGAAATATATTTTATTAATCGTGTATACGTAAAATTGATTAACAACAACTACATTGTATATTTCTATTTTTATAGACTGGTTCATCAATTTTATCCATTCAATTTGTTGAATGGATTGCGTCTCATTTTTTGGATGATAGCAAGGGTGTGTATGCCTCTATCGACGATGTGTTCCCACAAAAACTTTAAATCTATCACCACTATTATAACATGGAATATGCACTAGTGTATTTCAAAATGATGAAGTAGCTTGACACAAAAGTACCATCGGAAATCTCATCAGAAATTAAAATAAGAGCTTATTTCATTTTTTTAGTGTGTTTAATTGAAGACAAAAACATTATTGATGTTGCACATCAAACCATGCTGCCATAATTACTAGGAGAATGAATTTCGAAGAGTGAATAAATAACACATTCAAATATTTTCTTTTGATGTGAAATATATATAACAACATACCATCATAAGTCAAAATTAGATATGAAAAAATAATTATGGATGTAATGTAAAGGTTGTTGAAAAGGTCAAGTTGTCATGGCATTGGTTTACAATCAAACCAGTTAAATTTGAAGACTTTTTTTTTCCCTTTTCTAGCCAGAAAAAAAACACTATATTTATATTGATATGTATAAACCAATATATCTATCTATATATCATATACATCATAACATTTCCTTAATATAAAAAACTATCGACCGAGTATACCTCAGTATAGATCTTGTCCACATAAAATGTTCCTTACTTCTCTATGACATCATCATAAAAGAGCACAATATATACAACATCAACCATTAACTACAGTGGGCCTATATAACAATAGTGTCCAAAATAAAAAATAAACCAAAAATAAAACAGTCCATGAAACCCTCATCCACATAAAATGATAGCAAAATAAATTATCCCATATCTAGGGAGTGGAAGTGTCCCTAGATCCATAGTAATGCATCCCAATCCTACCTCAATATGCAACCCATCCATGGTGTCCATAAGTCCACTCTTTGATAATAAATCAACATTCTGATTGTAATCTCGACTGATATGTTGGATCGAATATGCACTATGAGAGTCCCATAATACCCCAATATATTTAGTGATATTTCTATTTCCCAATATATCTGCAATGATGGCCATTGAGTTGCCAAATATATGAATATTGGGAATATACAAGAAAGTAACAAAATAAAGCAATCCCCATATAGCGATAATCTCAGCCTTCATGTGTGTTCCTCTGCCAACATGCCAGTGAACCCATTACTCCTGCTCCTTTGAAATCCTAAGCCAGAACCCACAACTGCAAACATCCCTTTGTGTTGTCCCATCAAAATAAGCAGTTGAATATATATCACCCGGCTCTGGCATCTTTTTGTGAGTGGCCATGGTATCCTTTTTCAGGCTTTTTGTTGTATGATACCAATCAATAATGCGATGCACAACCCTTGAGGAGTGCTCCCTGAAATTTTCAAATATAATATTGTTGCACCACCTCCATATTTCCCAGAAATATATTAAAGGAATAGATCTCCATATATCATTATGTTTACACCACCATCCCAAAAATTCTGAGACATTAGAGAAGCTTGACTATGGGAAATCAATATGCAGTGAAATCTAGCCCCAGATCTTTATAGAAATCAGACATCCGAGAAATATATGTTCATTAATTTCCTCCTCTACCCTGCATAATTCACAAATATTTGGCCCATGCCAATTTCTCTTCTGAAGATTTTCCCAAGTTAAGTAAAATAATGGAAAACATATATACAAAAAAGAAATATATTCTTTTCCAAGTGTATATACCATGTTAACGATATCTAGGACCATGATAACGACCCAATTCTCTACCACAACTGGGTATAGGAGGCTGTTTTTGTAGCTACATGGGCTATTCAAGACTAAGGAGGATGGAAGCGAAGGTAGGTAATAGTGATAGGAAGTCCAACGCTTACCGTAATCCCTAAGTTGTGCATAGTAGGATATGAATTTATAGTGCTACCAATAGGACACTCTTTAGTTGATTTAGCTTTTATGCAATCAAAACAACAATATATCACCTCTCTTAATTCAACGTATTTCATTGGCGAATCGAAATACCTCTTCACAATTACCAGATGAAAAATTCATAGCTAAAGTTTTGGTAGCCAATTGAAATTACCCCTATTGAATATAGACCATCCATCCTACTAAATCCCCTAAAGTTCCTATAGACAATCCTCTTGGAGTGGTGTTCATTGTCGTAGTGAAATTGTTTTCGCTTCACAGCTAAAAGTGGAGGCACTTACTCCTACATCTCCATGACCGGGACAATGAATTCTTATTAGAAGTGAATTAATAAAGTTCAGAGTGGATTAATAAATGGGAAACTATTGGGCAAAATTGGGAGGAAGAAATATTTTTCTACACTCTGCACAATGTATCAACGTTGTTTTGTAATTACATTGTTCAAACATTTTGTGTAGAAACATCTTTTCCAACCACAGAGTAATCACATCTCGCCTCTTGGTAATCATTAAATCTTGGTTAAATTTTGTGGAAAATCATCCAAATAAATTGGATAAGCAGAATATTTAGCTTATTATTCCAATAGAATAGCCACTAGTGCAAAGGAAGTTCATTTTGTGGAGTAAGTTTTCATTGTGCAATCATCCACACTAAACACAATCTTTGTCATTGCATATGTGCCCATGCTTCTCATAGGAAGTTCTTTGTATCTATAATACATTGATGTGCATCATTCATGAGTGTTCATTGTTGTAATGATCCTAGATAGGAATACAAGTGATCACAAGCAAACAATATATGCAACAAATTATAAAAATGAATTAGTCAGCAAACAAGCATATAAACGATGCAAATGAAGAACTTCTAAGCCATTTAATTTAATTTTTGAAAGCCAAATATAATATATGAGGGAATGGTTCACCTTGACTTATCTCAATGGGCAAGCAGGACCAAACCTAGGTAGGAAAATGGTTGAGCTGAAGCCTTCCCAGCTACTGCAGCAATCTGCATTGTGCTACCCAAAAAAATATTGCTCGGCTGATGTTTGAATGGATAGAAAGTGCACTATAACTACCTAGAAATTTATATGCTTTTAACCCCTAACTCCTTGGCCAAAAAATAGAAAAACCCAGAAGGGATTTTGGCTGGTTTGGATTTCTTATTTTCGACCCCCTTGGAGCCTCACCTCAACTATAGCTGCCAATTTAAACCTGCTGGAAACTGACTGTAAATCCACCTGAAAGGTCCTAAAAAATGTTGAGTTCACCCCTTTTATCCAACCCCTGACTTCCGGGATGACCTCTTGGTCCAAATTAGTTGCTACCAAGCACCACAAAAATCTGTTCAGTGGCTTTTGCATTGTCTCCCAGCCCAGCAATTTGAAGTGCTAGAATGATGGCTCAGTTGGTTGTAAAACCTAGCAAGAATGTTGGTCTAGTGTTGCTACCTCAACTTCGTGACTCCCTAACAAGTAATATCATCTTTTTTTGCCTCAATCTCCCTCTGCGTGTTTCCTGAGTGCCCAGAAATATGAACTCCTTGCTCTGCGCTAATTGCTGGTGTATGTCAATGCCCCGGAACTCCTAAAAAATCTTGTGGAAAAACCTCCCTAGGGAGGGCACGGATGTTCGCCTAAAGTAGAGGTTAAATCTCCTACTTGAGAGACTTGTGTCTAAACAATGGTAGGCTCACTAAACAACAAAGTGAACATATGTGTAGTTGTTTGCAAATGTCAAAGATGAAACCGAAATGAGAGTTGATCTCTCCTTATAACTCCTTGGGTCACCTTGGTCTCATGTGGGTCCCTCCATCCACCCATTCGATTTTCCCTCCAAGAATATTGAATGGTTAATTCGAACTCCCATGTGGGTGGCCCCCACATTCCACTCGCTACTAAATAAAGTCAATTTGGACCCTAAGTCCCTAAGTTGAAAGTGTGGGGCCCTCTTCCTTACTAAAAAAATTTATAAAATTGTGTAGCACCACCCTGTTACTAATGTGATTAAAAAGAAACATGACAAGTGCATATATTGTATAAATAAAGTATTGTGTCTCTGCTCTAAGTTTCCTCGTCAACTTCGTTCAAAGATTTAAGGTACAATTTATTGTAGGTTTTAATGGATTTCACATCAAACTTTGGCATGATGTGCCCCTCTCAAGATTCAATAAACTTTGACTCCAGGTCAACTTGATTTCTTTGGGTGCATAGATGACATTGTTGATCCATGAATTAAATGTGAAGTATCACTTTCCAAAAGCAGAATTGAGACTCAAGATCTAGTAATACACTCCACAAATTTATATAATGTAATATGCATGGTCTAATGTAGTAGTTCATAAACTATATAGCGATATCATATTCCTCCACACCTCCACACTCCACAACATGTATCAATTTTATGGAGATTTGTTCAACCACCCCACCCCTCACCGTTTTACCTATGTAAGGGACATGGAACCCTATCATTTCTAGCATGAATTAGTAGAAAGGTAGCCACGTCATACATAATAGTGTTAGCGTTAGTTTTAGAGCACTCATCTTTGGAACAACCACCGAAAATTTCCTTTTTTTTTTAATTTTAAAATGATTTGTCAAGTACTGACAAAAACTGAAAATAAAAATCCCTCCATTGGGGGAATCATGTCACATCGAGGCTCACTCAACTAATGGACAATTAGAAATATGATTTCCAAAAATTAAAAAAATATTTTTAATTCTTGGAAAAATAGGAATTTTTAACATTTTCCCAAAACTTTGGTCAAAATTGCATCTGGAAAAATATGAATATTCAACATTTTTATGAAATTTTGGTTAAAATTACGAAAACTTAACAAAATAATCAAGATTCAATAGAATTTTACATAAGACGAGTACTCCACTCATATTCATTGAAAAATGTATAATCAAATAATAAAATTTGGTTATATATATATATATATAAATATACATACATAACATTTCATAATTACATAAAATTTAAATCTTCTGAACTCCAAATAAATAAAGAGTATTTTTTATTTAGCAAATAATAATATATTAACACTCCATAAACTTTATATAACAATTAAGGGAACATGAGATGGTATACGAACCAAATCAAAAGGTGCATATTTATCTCAACTATGTGTTTGCACCAACAAACAAGCAATAAATTCAATTGTTGAATGGTTGAATCTATAAATTATTTTGAATGGATTGGTTGTCGGGGTGAATTCACTTGTACCAAGAATTCATTTCTTCTGTAGTTAGCTTATTTTTGACTTACCACCGATTATTGAGCATTATGTAAAGAATGTGGGGTCTCTTCATGAAGTTCTTGTCATTATCACCATAAGAATGGTTCCAGTCAAGACAATACTTTCGTTGGAGAGATTTATGGTTGGAAAACTAGAGCCAAAAGGTTTATATAAATGTGTATGCCAATATGGTTACAAAGATGCCCCAAACATTGAAGGATCTAAATTTATCAACCAGGTTGTTGAAAGCTTGAAAGACTATCTCTAGCTTAGGGGAACTCATTCTTCCTCACATGACAGAAGTTATGCAAGTAGAAATACAGTGGAAGAAAGTAACTACTCTTAGATGAGGAATTGTAGTAGATTGAATTGGCAAAGAATACAAGGTTTGTGTATGTTCTAGGAAAAATCACATTAAAGACTAATAAGAGCACTGGGCCTTTTGAAGGATTACTGATTAACAAGCTCTACAGGTTTCTCCAAAAAAATTGCAGGTTTACTCTATCTCCCTACAATATGCCCCCTGCACATTTACTTCAAGTCAGAATGGTGCAAGAAATTTAGAGTTCATTCACATAAAACAATTAGAAGACAATGAAATTATAAGATTTTAAACATAATAAAGCTTTTAGGGCCGTAAAGTTCCTGATCACTTGAAAATAAGATATAAATTTGTACTATTGCTACTATTTTAATAGATTTATAAGATTTCAAAATGCAAATTTCTGTTGAGATCAGAAGAAATAAGCATTGAGTTTTTTTTCCATTTCTGCAATAAATCAATAATCATTTAGAGTGAATTGGTACATACATGTTTAATGTTTTGTGATTGGTAGAATGGAAAAAAATGATAACAGCTCACTACATTTCAGTTTCAATCCTTCTTTTACAGTAAGGCTCTTATCTTTTGATGAAATGCGGAGGCTAGTAAATTAAAATTTTAAAGAAATCCCAGGTAGAGTTTGTTAAGAGGGAATGTTAAATTTTAATAGTAACTCCTTTTTATCCTTTGTCCTCGGAAATTTGTACACTCTCAAGTTGTCTGCGGCTAAGTACCAATTCATGTGTTATAGGCCCAAGCCACCAAACAACACTTTTACGATGTTGGGTCCTTTCAAATTCTGAATCTAAGTAGCCCCATAGGAACAACAAAATGAAAATGATAACTAGAAAATCCCTCTTCTTGCCTAAGCCAACAAAAGGCACCAATCCTAGTAAGGCTTAAGGAGGACCAGCGATAATTATAAGGATCCCATGCTTACACTATACTCTCTATTACTTTATGATCCAATATGTTTCTCATCCTACCTTTCCATTTTGTTTTGAATGTGGAGTCTTTATAGCCTGCAATATTGTATGCTCTAAGCCCCTATAGCAATATTCAAAATGTGGTTAGAGTTGCTTTACAGTATCTATAGATGACGGTATGCAAAATTGTTTTATTATTATTGTTTTGATTTAATGTTTCATTATGCATACTAAATATTATTTTCATATAAAACCAAATTTTAAATGTTTACTCATTTACAAATACTACAACACATACCCCTTTTTTGGATTGATTTTTATGAGTAGTAGGCCAAAACTTGCCAAATGCTTCAATTTCTTTTCCAAAATTTCAAAGATGCCCATTTGAAAAACCTTAAAATAATGTACAAAAACACGTTCACATAAACAACAACTAATACATGGATAATGGATAACCTCTACCTGACATTAACTATAACTCATTATCATCCACCCATGCTTTCAATAATGTCCATTCACATGTTGCAATTCTTCCACCCACTACTATTACTTACAAAATATCCATATTCAAAACACACATAACTAATAGTTTTAAGTGTAACTTAATATCATCCACCCTTTCCTTCAACAATGTCCATTCACATGTCGCTATTCTTCTACACACTATTATTTACAAAATATCCATATTCAGCATACACACAACTAACAATTACAATTGCAACTCATTATCATCCACCCTTGCTTTCAACTATGCCCATTCACATGTCGCTATTCTTCCACACTCTATGCCTTACAGTGTTTCTTTTGCAACATCAGATGCAAATGCTACTTTATTTAGCAAATGATAATATATTAACACTCCATAAACTTTATATAACAATTAAGGGACCCATATTTATCTCAGGTATGTTTTTGCACCAACAAACAAGCAATAAATTCAATTGTTAAATGGTTGAATCTCTAAATCATGTGTCTGATTTTCGAAAAGCTCATTGAACAAAATGAACGCATAGTAATGAGAATCATTCACCTCCTTTATTGAATCTTAACTACAAATTGGCTCACTTTCTTTATGGTTAGAATTAATAATGAAAAGTGGTTATTATTGTAGTTCTAAAATTTAAAGACATTTTAAATTATTTTTTTCAAATATATAATATCTATAAAAAAATGTTTCGCACTTGATTACTTAATTTAAATAACAATTTCGTAAAATTTATAGACGAAATTTTAATTTAAATTAGGATATTTAAATGTTTAACAAATTTGAAAATTAATTGAACTAATCATTTTGGATAAAGATATTAATATTTGAAAATATTGTGTCTTATTTTCAAGATCCTTATAAGGAAATCTTTCTCATATTCATGGATGAAATTCATAAAATAGTGTTTCTTACATGGGGCCCTTCAACTAGATCAAGTAGAGCAAATGCCTAAAAATATTAACAATAAAATGTTGAAAAAACTTTTGGGATAGAAATGTTTGAATATATCTCATCCCACACTAATGAACTTTACTAGTAAGTGCAAGAGACATTTCCCCACATATATGAATGGTATCCATTGTAAATGTGTCCATCTTGAATGGGGAATTTCTCTTAGGAAGATACAAACAAGTTTAATAAAAAATCTGATTGGAATTGGAAACACGTGATATTGTTGCTATCCAAGAATCTAATATTTTCAGTGCCTTGTTAGCCCTAATAATATTTCCCTTGGGCACTTAAATGAGAGTGATATTATTGGTCTATTATTGCCTTTAATAAAATCATTAATAAACAATGTAATAGCACAAACACATGAATAATTGTGGTTGATATATGCTGATAGGCTTATACCACATGCAAAACCACATTAGTCTATTTTTTATAATATTGGTTTAAAATATTAGGTATAGTACTAGGGTTTTAGTATTGGGTTAGGCTTCTCCTGAAAGAAATACTTGAGCAACGAACCCCACACAATGATCTCTGACGAACAATTTTGCATCAAAACAAACCATTTTTGAAGGCCTAATCAATAGATATGGTAATAATTTGGTCATGAATTAAGATTTGTTATTGTAGCGTTATAACACTAAAAGGGGTTTGGTTTCAACCCAATTCACTAAGAAGAAGAGTTTTTTTCACCATTACAAAACTTGAGATGAAGACACAAAAGCTTGGATTTCCTTTTTTGTTAGGCACAAAATGTCAAGGACAATTACTTCTGATCCTCACCAAGTGATGGATTCGAAGCTTCAAATGTTCGTTCAAAGATGATTGGTTTCAAGCATTATGATGCACATTCTCTACTTATTATACATGGTAGTCTTGATATTATAGAGTGTCTCCTAGTGATTATCATTCCAGCAGTGAGAGAAGTTGAATCAAGAAACATCCATCCCCACCCTTAGCAATTTCCCGATCATTTGAATACTTCTAGAACCAAGGCCCAACATACATAAAATATTGGTCTTTGGAATCCTCCCATCAAGGGAAATCTCCTTTCAAATCCTCTCAATGTCAATTTTGACAAGTGAGGAAACCCGTGGTTTGTCTCTTCTAATGAGATAAAGCAAGGGTTGATCATTCAAAGATAAAAATGATAGGGATAGAGTGAATGAGAAAGAGAGAGTCAGAAAGAACCTAAATGGACTCTGCTATGATATCACATATTTGAGAAACGAGTTAAAGAAGCATTATTATTTCTTGAGGAAATATTTTGAAAAGTGTAGAGAAATGGCATAACAAATAACTAGTGGATTGAACAAGAAAAAAATGCATGCAAATAAATGGCATTATTTTGGTGAGGGCACTGAATTAGAGGCCACAAAACAAGTTTCTCAAGCTATTCAACATGGAAGATATATGCTTGCTCCAATACAATCTCAAACTCATGAAATTAGAAGGAAAAAATAGATAAGGTATACTTTCAAAAGATACACATTCATACAAGTTGTGTGACCCTTGGTTTCATATTCCAAGAGGACTCTTGGACTTCTCATGAGTCTTGGAATTCACTTGAAGCTTTTAGCCTTCCTCACACTTGAACAAGCTAAATTCACATAACCTAAAATATTATGTTTCCAAGAAAACGAAATCTAAATAAACTAATCATATAACTGAAACGAACTATCAAATCTAAACATTAAATTATTAAATAGCTAGGTATAAATCACAAATTATTTTCACTAATAGAAGACACTATATTAGGAAAAGAGAGCAATAACTCCTTATATCCTTATTATTATTCAAATGAGCACCTTATTATAGTATTTACGTCTTTTAAACACAACCACTTTCATCATACACATACATAGTTTTGTAGTGTTTTCTTAAATTTATTTCTATCATACAAGGTACAATTAATCATAATTTATTTTTAAGAGTTCATACAATTTTTATCCCCTATAAATTGCTAAACACTTAAACCTAATTATAAACACTACAAAAGTATCCTAGTGGCAAAAACACAATAACCTAATATTAACAATAAAACAATAACTTAAGTTTAAAAATATTTAATAACATTATAACCTAATATGGGCACTAAAGAAATAACATACACATAATGACAACTCATTAACATGAACATTGTTATCTATTAACACAATATTAAAACTAACCTATAACACACAATATTTTGGTATTAAAACTAACCTAATAAATGAAACAATGTAAACTTTGAAACGGAAACTATAAACTCAAAACGAGAACTCTGGCCAAAAAACCCCGGAAAAACATAAAAAACAGTGCTAAAAACGAAAAGTGTGTATACTGGAATGATGTTTTTTTTGGAGTCAATTTTGAACATGTTTTAAAAATGGCAGTGAAAAGGAAAATTTCGTGCAAAAAAACACCTTGAAAACAAAAAAGTGATGATACTGGAACAATGAATTTTTTTTAGGGTCAATTTTCAACATTTTTAAAAAATGCTAGTAAAAACAATTTTATGCGCCAAAAAAAGTTGTTTATGAGGAAAAAAGCACACTAATGTTTTTGGTACAATAACATTTTTCTTTCTTAAGTATAAATTCAACATGTTCAACCATAACATGCTAGATACAAAAGAAATTGGAATTTTTTCAACCATAAAATTAAAAACCATGACATTATGAACAAATTACATGACTAAATGAATTCAAATGTTAATATTTGTATATTGAATGAAATATACATTATATCTCTAATTTAATGTTGCATTGTAGATATTCTAAACAATAAAAATTATTATAATTAAGACATATAATCCAACAACATAAAAATGACTCATAACTTCTCATTTAACACCATATGGAAATTAAAAAATTTATTTCAAAATACGATGCAAACATAAATTATATAAATTGTCTTAAAAAATTATTCAAAATCACTCATATTTTCTTGCACACCATCATAATTCACATCTTCAGATGAGTGACTGGATGTTGACGAAGATGTTCCATATTCTTCTCTTTCATCAACTAGTGCCCCATCTGAGTCCACATGCATGCCCACCATTTCAGGTTTCAAAATTCTTCTAGATCTACGACTGGTTTTAGTAGACTCCCATCTCAACACTGTTCCTTCTGGTAAAAACCTTTTCAGAATATCTATTGTCTTGAAGCGAAGAGCTCCTCTCTTTTTTAAATTGAAGTCATAAACAAGTATGTCAACAACCTCCAATTTTAATATGTCTGTGCGGTGAAGATTTATATTTGTACCCTTTCTTTTTCTCTTTCCGCCATTTTTTTGTCAACTACCATATCTAGCTTATACACACCATTGAATGGGTGTGTATTTGTGGCATACTAATGTACTTCAACACCTGTAACATCCTCATTTTCTGTAAAGACCTTTATAACTTTAGCAACCCATAATGGATAGCCAATGGGATCTCCATTTTCTAGCACTGCGATCATGCAACCCTCCTTAATATCTTGTACTGAACCCCTATAAAGGTCTTCCATGGCTTCACGTTGTGCATGAGATCTTCTGGAACCAATATACATCTCTCTTTTCTCTGCCTGTGGAGAATTAATAATACGTTGAGATTGTTGTTGTTCAATAATGTTTATTTCCTCATGTTCATTCAAGACATTTTGTGGCTAAATAAATGGACTTTTGAAAGGTATATCTTCATTTGTTGTTGTTGAAATGATATCACTTTGATTATTGAAAAATGACTCCCACCAAACTAAATCAGCAATGTCAAAGTACTCATACGTATATCTAATACATTTTTTAATTTCTTTTAGGCAATCAGAATAATTTATATCTCTATTCTATCTGCATGCATTATGAACTTCACCAACTGATTGTAATAACAATATTTTTGATGCAAATATTGGATGATCTGGAATGAACTTAAAAAATTCCAAACCTGATGACTATGCTTATTCTGCAGTAGGTGAATACTTCTTGCCCCATATTAATGTTTTCCCATCAATTTTTTTGATATGAAATTGATGTTGGAAGCTAATGTCATTAAGTTGTTCAATGCATTTCCCCTCACCATGAGATCCTAGAATAAACCTTCGCATGTCAACAATTTCTTCCAACACATCAAAAGTAGGCTCTGGCATGTATGATTTCTTAATACATTCAATTAATGATGGCAAGATCCCAACTTCCTTCCTCCTCAATGTGACTAAAAAACGACTGAACAACTGATCAATATGGTCATGAGTGTGCCCAACAATAAGGAAACCAACCTTTACCTTCTAAAAATTATCAATTCAATAAGAACGTTTAGATATCCAAAGACAACCTGATTTTTGTTTTCACGACAAGTGTTGTCCAGTTGTAGATACAAAACTTCAGGAAGATTACCAGACCAATGAGAAAGCACATCATGAATTATGGTTATGGTCAAATTTGCATCATTATGAATATTTGGTGTTGTGAAGTACACTCTTGGTGACATTTTCCCATTGAAGACCATACAACTGACCATGTGATACTGAATAAAAATTTCCTCCTGTAAATTTTTGGGTGTGCGAATAAAATGTGGTAAAAGTGTTTTCTACTGGTCCATACCATCAATTACCAAACCCAAATATTTATTCGGAGTATCATAACACTTCTTTTGATGCTTGTACAACTTTTTCCTTTCACTCGTTTATTGTTCCTGATGCTCCTGAAGTTCTTTGACAATTGAATCTACACAACATAAAAGAAAGCCATTAAGAAATATGTTTTCATATTTGATAACTATACAATTTTAAAAGTTAAGGTATGAATGCTTACCTCTTTTGGACCCTTCACATTTGTCCATTTTTTATTTAAGAGAAGTACATGTGTTGCAAATCCCCATCCTTGTCTTCTTAGGAATATGGACATTATTGAATTCTTTCTTCTATACCTTCACAAAATATTGATATGTGCTAAAGCAACCATGTCCCTGAGCACCTTCTGCATATTCTTTGTATAAGTTGTAGATTTCTCGTCTTGAAAAATTGTCTGGAATATGTATTGTCTCTCTATTTCACATACACTCTCCATGTTTTGAACTGAAATCTTTCATCCATGACATTGCAGTATTTGATAATGGCGCAAACTGTCTTTTATGACGTAATTTTGAATAAAATGTGGGATCCTTTTCCAAATTTTCTTCAATTCTTGAGAGACGAAAATTCCCAATCGAATGAAACATTTTGAAAGCCTTTCTACAGATAAATAAAGACCCAATATGATAATCATAACTTGACAATGTAGATTTTATGCACCCAACTAAATATGAATTTTGCATGCTTTTATTCATTGAAAAATATCTCTTCCTGCTCTCTAATGCAAATTTGAAATCCACATGTTTCAAGCAATATTTTTGACAACATTCACTTGAAATGAGAGCGCTGATAGAACTTCTTCTCAACAGATATTCTGCTCTACCCCTTGTATAACTAGAACATCTTGGATTGATATGAAAAGGTTTTCTCCTACTCCTCGATACAATATTTTTTGGCAACATCTCCATCATTGGATCATCATTTGTATAAGGATTTTCATCATCATTAAGAGGAATGTTATCTACACTATGATCAGTTGTGCTTTTCAAATACAGACTTGGAGGATATTCTTCATCTTCCCTTTCTTTAGTGCTACTATCATAGTCGTTAGAATTCGAACTGAATGGAAAATCTGACTCGATGTTTATTGGATATTCTTACTCATGTGCATTGTCAGTGCTGCTCTCATAGTCCATAGAATTAGGACTATGTCAAAAATGTTACCGTTTACTTACTGAAAATGCTACATCTTGTCCTTTCTCACTGTTACCTTTATATTCATCAGAATTAGGACTAAGTGCATCATCTTGTCCTTCTCCATTGCTGCTCTCATAGTCCTTAGAATTAGGACTAAGAGAACACCATGACACTCCATTCTTTTGAAATTCATCATCACACTCTTCATCATGGCTGCTCTCATAGTCCTTAGAATTAGGACTAAGAGGACACCGTGACACTCCATTCTTTTGAAATTCATCATCACGCTCTTCATCACTGCTGCTCTCATAGTCCATAGAATTAGGACTAAGTGGACACCATGACACTCCATTCTTTTGAAATTTGTCATCATTCTCTTTAGCACTACTGGTCTCATATTCCATTGGATTAGAGGACATCGTGACACTCCATTCTTTCAAAAATTTTCATCACGCTATTCATCACTGCTGCTCTCATAGTCCTTAGAATTAGGACTAAGAGGACACCGTGACACTCCATTCTTTTGAAATTCATCATTACGCTCTTCATCGCTGCTACTCTCATAGTCCTTAGAATTAGGACTAAGTGGACACCATGACACTCCATTTTTTTTTTAACTTCATCATCATGCTCTTCATCACTACTGCTCTCATATTCCTCAGAATTAGGACTAAGTGGACACTGTAACACTCCATTGCTTTGAAATTTGTCAACACGCTCTTCATCATAACTGCTCTCATAGTCCTTAGAATTAGGACTAAGTGGACAGCATAACACTCCATTCTTTTGAAATTTGTCATCATCCTCTTCAGCACCGCTGCTCTCATAGTCCTTAGAATTAGGACTAAGTGGGCACCATGACAGTCCAATCTTTTGAACTTCATCATTATGCTCTTCATCACTACTGCTCTCATAGTCCTTAGCATTAGGATTAAGTGGACACTGTGACACTCCATTCTTTTGAAATTCATCATCATTGCTGCTCTCATAGTCCATAGGATTAGGACTAAGTGGACACCGTGACACTCCATTCTTTTGAAATTTGTCATCATGTTGTTCATCACTGCTGCTATCATAGTCCTTAGAATTAGGACTAAGTGGAATCCATGACTCTTTATTTATTTGAAATTCTCCATCCCCTCTTTCATCAGTGTTGCTCTCATAGTCCTTAGGATTAGGACTAAGTGGAAGAATTGACTTTATATTCATAGTGGAAGAATTCACGTTCTATTCATCAATATGAATAGAGTTGTTACGCGATGAAGATGTTGATGTTTTACAAAGAGAAACTTCACTCTCAGGAGAATTCATCCCTTTCAAATAGAATAGGTTGAATGATACAAATGCAGAGTCTCCTAAAGATATTATATAGCTTAGAGAATGAAATTTTCCCTCCAAAAATTTTCACCAAAATATTTCCCTCCAAAATTTTTGTTAGATTTATTTCCCTTCATTATTTTATCCTACAATTTATTAAAAAATGTAAACTAAATTTTTTTATGAAATAAATCTTTAAAGTTAAAATTGTAAACTACAACTTTTACCTAAACTATTTTAGTAGTTAAAGTATATAATATTTACCAAACAATTGATTTTTTTTAAAATTTTTATAATAGATTCTAAAACAAATTAATCTGACATTCACCCCGCTGTAAAACTATTCCATAATATTCGCTTTATCATAGTTTCCTATATCGCCATAAAAAATTAACATGTTAATTTTTTTTAAGCGAATTAATCCCACATTAACCATACGGTAAAACATCTCCGTATTTCACCTATATAATAAATTCCATTATCACTATTACTCACATCACATCAAGATTTTCTTAGGTTCGCTGAAAGAATTTGAGCGGATTTGTGGAGCAGCTACATTGCTACTAACAACATATTCAACGGAGAATTCTCACAATTGAAAGGTTAGTTAATTTTTTTTCCTTGCAAATTTTAATATTAAATAAGTTTAATGAAGTAGAATTTTTTTTTTTAAATTAAATTTTTTTGCGGGCCAAATTTACCCACTACATTCACTGTGAGCATGGTGGGCCTGATAAAGCTCATGATGGTGAAACATACGGACTTCGTTCTTCATGCGGATTGAAAGCGGAAGGTAAGGTTGTGTTGGAGGGTAAGGGTGTCAGGCCTAGTAATGCTCACAGTGGCCAAACAAGAATGTAGGTTAATGGCGATGAGTATGGCTGGCTCGCCCGCCCAAAAGGTGGCAGGGAAATTCTCAGAATCACTAGTCCACCACGTAGGGGGGTGGGCCTTTGGGGTGGCACAGGGGGAGGTTGTCGCAGCCCCCCCCGCCCCTACCGCACCACCCCAGTAGCCCGCCTGCCTGCAGGGTGGTGCAGGAGGGGCTGTGGTAGAATCGCCCGACCAACCCATGGACGAGCAGGCCGCCGGGGTGGCGCGAGGTTGGGGGGCGGGGAATCGCCACTAGGGTGGCACAGGAGGGGTTGGGCGGAGGGTAGTGGTTTGGCTGCTATGGTGGGCTAAGGGGCCGAACCCAACGGCTGGCTCGGTTGCTTGGCTGATTTTCAAGGTGTGGCGGCAAGGCGATGTATTTTTTAATTTTCATTTTTTTCGAAATTGTTATGATTTATAAAATTAATTATTATTTATCATTTTCATTGTTAATTTAACTTGATATGTTTTCATCATTTACTAATTTATGTGTTTCTCTTTTCAGGAAAATGACATAAAAGAAGATTTCTATGAATCTTTCTGGACCAAAGACTATTAAAGATGGATCTTCAAAAAACATTGGTGAATGAACTCCACATGAGTTGATGGCTACAAATCTTTCAAGTGCCTCAAATGACAAGAAGATGATTTCATACTAGAATAAATCAAAAGAAGTGAAACTTCCATTAAGAATCTGGTATGTGAAAGAAAGAGAAAGCCAAAATGTGAATATATATCTATATATTTATATACCAAATGATAATGGAATTTATGGCGTGATGGGAAGCGTCATAGACATGTGTTTGGTACCAGATAGTGAAGTTTTTTGCATACTTACAAAACCACCCAAGTCACATGAAAGGATTAAATACTAGTTATCATATTCATTGTATGACACGAGAGAGGTTTCTATAAAGTTGTATAAACAAATCGTAAATGAGATGAAACAAAATATTGTAAGTATTGTTATTTATATTTGTGTTTTGCATTCTTGTAACTGTCTCACTATATTTTTTAACTTTGTTTTATTGACATATGGTATTTTGTTTGGAAGAATTTTGTTGAAAGTTGTTCAATTAGGTTGGGAGGCATTTATTTCATAGAGCATGATAGGATGAAAGTTGTCAGCAGTTTCTACTCAGTGTCAGAAGATGATATGGGAAACAAGAAAAATGTAGTAATTGATGATGCTACAAAACTACATCCAAGTGATCAGAAAAAAAGGTCTCTAGTGGATAAATCTAGCAAGAGTAGACAAGTTACTATTGAAGACGATGAAGTTGAAACTGACAGTGAAGAATATGTTGTCATTACTGAAGATGACATTGGAACTAAGAAGAGTCGTAAAAGACCAAAAATAACAATGTCCAAGAAAAAATCTATTACAGATAATGATGAAAATGTTATGAAGAAGAAACGTAAAGTAGAATATTTTGAAGTAGTCATTACCAACAGTCAAGAACCTAGTGAAACTTCAAAAGAAAGTAGACAAATGATTACACCAAGAGTTGATTTAGAGGATGGCATTATCAAAACAAAACAAAATGCCATTCGACAGAATTTGACAAAGAGAAACTTAATTAAGGGTGGTCGTACATTTCAGCTTAATGTTAGACAAATCTATAGGGCAAGTGAAGGACAATGCCAATATCAAGTTAGAAATCCAAATCATCTGCATGTTCACAATTTGAAGACATTGATGAGGTATAATCCATATGGTCATGTGGTTAGTTATGTGCTTCTTATTGATCAGTTCAAGTTTCCAACAAAGGAGAATTTGATAAGTCAAAATGTTTTGAATACAATTATTATGTGCTTGGGGGGAACCATTTTGTATAAGCTCAAAGACAATTGATGGAGGAATATCCCAATAACTCACATTTTGAAACAATGAAATGTATCATTTACGCTAGTTTATTAGACACAGAAGCAAAGTTAGTGGTATGCATCATAATTCAAATAATGAATATAGGATGCCTATGACTTTCATTCAAAGGGTTAGATTTATTCATAGTGAATTTGAAGAAAAATGTGGTGTGGATAGGATAAATGTTACTATAGATTTCTGAAAGGAATGTTGTGTGGAAATAGGCTATCCAATTGAAGAGAAAATCAATTAAAAAAGTGGCAAAGGCAGAAAATTTAGCGATTTGTTTAGAAGTGTTGATAACATTTTCTAGTTCGCATTTAGAACTAGAGAGATATGGGAGTTGATTAATGAGATTTTTGGCATGTGGAAAAACATTGGCATTAAAAACCAAAAGGTCAAAAAGTCTAAGCCATTGATATGTAGCAACAGTAAATTAAGTCCTGAAATGAAGCAGCTTCCAGAAGATATGACTATCACACCTTGGAGAGCATTGAAGGAATGAAGGATGAAAAAATTATCGAAGCAATATTATCTCGTGTGAGGTCAAGGGAATTATCATAGGAGGAAATGTCTGAGGAATTTCAAAAATAAGTTTGTTGAATTACTTTTCTTTACTTCTATATTATAATTTTCTTTTAAATATAACATATTGTTCTTGGTAGTATGTGTTATACATATCATTATATTAACTTTTTTTACTTTATCTATGTAGTCAAAAAGTTTACAAGAAAATTCAAGAACAAATGGTTAAATTGTTGAATGAAGATAGTTGGGATGATGTTGTATGCAACTATCCAGATTCAAGTTCTACATCAACATTAAAAAAAATTATCTTGCATTTAAAAAGGTGTGTTTATTTATACATTCATTTTTATTCATTTGTGTACTATTTTTAATTTATAACTTACACATATTTGCTTGTTTTATAAAAGATGAAGAAGGATGAAAATGGAGCATTAGATAGTTTCAGAACCTTTATTGAAAAAATAAAGATGGAAAGACTGAAGAAGCAACGTATTAAGAATGTTGAACTTGATCAAACTCTTACTCATTTCATTTTGAATGGGCTAGACACTATTCAATATCAAGTAATACAAGGCAACTATGAAGACATTGCTAAACTCATACCCAAAAGGGATTATGCCCTAATTATTGCAGATATTCCCTATGGTTTCAATATTCCAAACATTGACTATGATAGTGAACCTTATACTTATCAAGTCTTAGTAAAGTGGTTGCGGGATTTGTAAAAGTCACGTCATCACCATTATGGAGATTGGTGACATTTCATTCAGACACACAATTAGCAATGATATTGTCAAGCTTCAAGGGGAAAACAAATTCAAGGATGCAACTTACATGGTAAGACGTTTAAAATGTATATTTGATTAATGTTGAAAAATTCATTTGTGTACAAGTTAATTGAACTTTTACTATTTCATGTTACAGGAAAAAGTCAAATCTTCTTAACCGTGAAGATCAACAATTTATAAATGATTATGAGTTCATTCATATTGATAGTTGGGCAAAAGATGATACCTATATGTTTATGATTTTTAATTGGGTAGATGGAAAGAGTCATGGCCAAATACTAAGTTATGATGCTGTTGTGAGAAAATTAACATATGAAGGCAAAGAAGCAAAAGGAGAGATAGTTAAAATTTATCAAAAACCACAGTTAATGATTAACTATCTTATAGACATATGTTCAAATGAAGGAGATTGGGTTCTGGATTTATTTTCTATCTTAGGTAAGTTTTATTATATCGAATTTAATTTCAATATTTTATTTCTTAATTAATATGTCATTGTACTAATTTAATTCATTATTTCTTTTTTGCTTGATAATTAGATATAACACTAGCATGTTGCCTTCAAAAATGAAGAAATTGCATTGCAATTGAAAAAGATCCAATACAATGCAATTTCATTCAGCAAAGAATTAATGCTCTTCAATTTCTTCCAGATGAAATGCAAGAAATTGGATTGAAGAAATGGGACTTTAATTAATCATGTGTGGTAAAAAAGGTAAAGGAACCCCAACCACCATTACACGGAATAATTGGAAAGGCATACATTGGGAGATTTGCATACATCAAAGATCCATTAGAAGAGGAAAATGAGCAAAATGAAATAGAAAATATTGTGGAAAAAGACAATGATGAAACTCTAGAGGACAAAGAGTATGGATTATGTGACATTGTTGATTAAATTAAGTAAAGCTTGGAAATCAAGCTCATTTTTTGTAACTGTTAATTAGTTATGCTTGTAATGTTTTGACTTTGATATTTTATGAGAAGAATATACACTCAATTAAGGTTGTTATGCGTTCAATATTTGTATTATGTGATTTTCGTATTAATTTTTAAGTTAATCATTATTTTTTGAAAAAAAAGTGATTATTATTACTTTTTTGACATGAAATTCATAAAAAAAACTATTATTTAACCATTTTTAATTAAAAATTTCCTATAAAAATTGTGATTTTGACATGTCATTTCTAGCAAAAAATTATCAAAACGTGTAGCTTTTTAGTTATATTTATGTTAAAAATGGTTATTTTTATGTCAATTGTTAAAAAATATTTTTTTTAGAGACAATTATTTCATGTGGATTGAAAAATTAATTAATGATGTATAAATATGTAGAATATCGAAAATTCAAAATATCGACCTTCTTCTTTAAATATGCAAAACAATAAAAAACCTTACTAAAATAATATATATATATATATATATATATAATATATATAAATATTATATATATTATAATATATATAATATATATATATATAAACAAGAAAATATGAAGAAGAATACCACTTCAAAAATTATTAAATTTACCAAATAATTATTTATATTTGATACATTAGAAAATTAAAAGTAAAAAAAAAAAAGACCTTTTAAAAAAAGGCATGGTGTAGAATTACCACTTTTTAAAATCAACATCAAAATCACTACCATTCTAAAATGCAATGTACATAAAAAAATTTATAGTGCCAAAAAATACGTTCTAAAAAAAACATGTGTGTTTTGGATCATCCCTTTTCAATATCGGGTCACTTTTTTGCTATCTCTACAAAACGGGCAATAGTATCAGTTCCTGTTTTAAAGTTTACATTGTTATGAGAAGTATCCTTTTAAATAAATAACCTAATGTGTTAAGAATAGTGAATGAAAAATCCAAACTATAACGACCCTCCTCCCACATTTACCTAAGTTAACCGGTCTGCTGGGGGAAACATACGATGAGAGGCTACTATGATCTGATTCAACTCCCCATGTACAGTTAAGGAAGTGGAACCAACACAACACAATTAATTTGACCTTCTACACATGTAAGAGATCCTACAGGAGCCAATTAATCCTTCCAAGTGATCAACCCCTGAGACAACTTGATACTTATATGCCTTAGATCTTAAGTTGCTCCCATGACATGGGCATGCATGCTACTGGGGCCCTCGAGTTGCTCTCACAACAAGGGAATGTGAGCAACTGGGGTCTTTTTAAGCTAGTTCAAGGTCAGCAACCTCATATCTGTGTCACTTTTTCAGGGCTAAGACTCAGACCACTGCCCCAAACTTCATGGAACTTCCATAAATGAAAAGTAACATTGAAACAATGATAAAAATGCAAATAATTGAACAAATACTTGACTGGACCCCTACTAGCCATGATAGGCATTTTGTAAAACATGTCACAAATATGCAATCTACAGGTCATAACAACATATCTAAGCATAAGGGTCCCATATTTGTCTGATAATTTCTAAGAAGCATTGATTTTTTTTCGCAATAGCTGCATTATCACATATTAGGTCATATATTCATTGTACATTAATTTACTATTCAAAACATGATGACAGTCATATATCATCACTATCATAAAACATTCTCATAACCAACATATAAACCACATAAATAATAAGGATACGACAACCATAGAATCAACATATAAACCAATATATTTATACATAAAATACCAAGGAGAAGGAAATCTTATAAATGAACGCATAGGTCAACTAGGTATGGTACTTCCACAAACCATGGAACCAAGATTAGGCTAAACAAAATCTTTCTTTTAGCCAATCACTCTCGTGCCATATTCCAAGCATGAATGTGTGATCTCATGGAACACATCTAACAAAACCAAACCATGGCTTCAAGATTCCAAACCACCTCAACCCTAAACCAATGATTCCACCTCATGGTCGAACATCACTAACTATCACCGAATTGGTCTCTACTCAAGTTGTCCAGGGCTCTAGAGTGTTTGTTCTAACCAAGGCTCTAGGACTAGTAACTCAACCCACCAAGGGATTCAGAATATTTTTCCTGCCAAGGCTCCAGGCCTAGTAAGTCAACGCAAGTTGTTACAAGGCTCCAGAGCATTTTTCCAACCAAGGATCCAAGGACTAATAACTCAACCCACAGCCAAAGGAACATGCGAACCAACCAGATTACAAAACTAAAACCCACAACACCATGGCTATCCAAGAGATGGAAAGGCTAATCAAATCCACCATCATTCCAGTCATTCCTCCATGCCAATGACAGATCATGACCAAGAAACCACATGCATATTCCATGCACTTCAAAACTAGCAGGGAAATCATATATGCAAATCAATACCTACAAAGCAATCCCATTGTATCTTTTGATCTCAATGTCCTCTTTCTCTTTCCTACATTTTTCTTCAATTCTTTCGCTGAATCCCAATTATGACGCACTCCTCCAAGAGTTTTCCAAGAAAAATCTAATTGTACAAGAGTATGAGAGAGAGAGCTCCAAAACTAAATGGAAAAAAGTCTGCAAATTGATCAACATAAGCCTTTTTATTAATGAGGCATCTTTGTGTTCAATTTTCAATTATTTTCCTTCATTTTCCTGCTTACATGCAATGTGTGACCATTCACCTTTCTTTTCTCCTAATTTATATTATTTTCATAAATAAAATGCCAATTAATGCCTTGTGCCTTTCCAAAGACTTTGTGATTTCCTTTGCTAATTTTCATAGCCATTAATTAGTCATAAGTGATCCCATCATTATGCTTTGACCAAAATTCATATTGGAATACATGTCCCATCACAATGGTTATTATTTTTCCTTTATTAACTTTATTAAATGGAGTTTTCACCAGGGTTGTTATAGAACCCTCTGTTGTGAAGTAAAATTAAAAGTGCGGACACGAACAAATTCCTCTAGCCCGATAATGGGTGTAGCCACAACCGATACATTCTATGGAAGATTTCCTTAGGTTAGAATCAATCAATAGGGCCTACCTGTTGGTCGCTTATCTTACTTGATGGTGTCCTCGCTTGCTTGCTCCAGCAATCTCTCACTTCCTTTTTCAAGCTCTTGAAACAAGTAAACAACAACAACACACAATCATAATAATAGACAAGTTTCAATTAAACCTACTTAATGAGTCAAGAAGCATCAAGAAACAAATATGTAATATTACAAAACATGTAGGAAATAAATTTATAGTTTCATATATTAATATCAAAGAGATATTACAATCATTCGTCTTGACTTCAAAGTCTTCCTCTGACAAGAACAAGTTCCCACACACTTCTGCTAGCATTCCATGATGGCTTCAAATAACAATAGTTTAAAGGATCTTCCCTTTAGCCTTCACTCCAAACCTAACATATTTCTCCCTCACATAACTAGATGGATACAACTAGTAATAGCTTGCTTTCTAATCAAAATAGTATACTCACACTCAGCCAACACTCTAACTAGCTTATGCTTGGAAAGAAGGGAGGTTTATATAAGAAATATGGATGGGAGATGGATCCTCTTCTCATGGGAGAAGGAACTATCCCTTGAGGTAGTTTCATCATTTTAGGATAAAGGAGCCCAAACTGTCATCCTCGACCCTATCTGGCTAAACCATTTATCACACTTCCGTTACAAAGCTTCTAGAACTGGAAACTTCAGCTCTAATTAAAAAAACTTTCCATAACAGGATTGGTGCGACTGGAACACAACTCAGTTGCGCCAGTCAATGTAGGGAATAGTGCTCATCTCTGCACATCGGCACGGGGAAGAAAAAGGTCATTAGCACCAGCCTTGTAAACTAGGAAAAACAGAAGTTTCAGGGAAAATTGTGCAAAAGGGAAATGATTTGTTTATGAAGAGGGACATAATGGGAGTTTCTTCATGAAGGAAAAACATGCAGGATTCATTGTAGAGGTACTCTAGGATGAAGGAATGGGGATTACAGGGACAGTGACAAAATTTCATGTAAGAGATGCCCCATAAAGCGTGAAGACCGAGCCAGAGTGAGGGATGAAATGCTTTATAAATCAGTGCGGGGAACTGGTCTGTCGTCAGAAAACCTGCAAGCAAGTATAGATACATATGCATAAACTAAGATCTTTGTCAAATGATACATGAACCATGGCATGGATGCAACCATCCAGAGAATGATCATGTAAATGGATCCAGGTATGGGCGCAACCATCTACAAAAGAGGATCATAATGAAACCAAGGTATGGTTGCAACCATCCAATAATGAAAAGGATCACATATGATAACTCATGGCCTGGTTGCAGCCATCCATCTGAAAGAGGCATGCATATCACCATAACCATGTCACATCACTTCGCAACCTGGACTTGTGTGATTTTAGTCCAGGGTCTTGCGCTCCAACATGACCCGATCAAAGTACAGATCCTGGCATGTGAATAGATGTGTTGATTACTAGCCAATGATGTAAAATGTTAACAAGCACAAGAGAAACCACCAATAATGAAAATGGCCCTCAAAGTACTATCAAGAAAATTCATGAAATGTGAATACAAGAACTGAAGTCGAACACCCGTGAAATCACTCGATCAAAAGCCAATGATGTGAACTTGTCGTTGAGTGCGAAGAACTTGCCATTGAGGCATGCAAGCTCTAAGGTACTGGAATGGAGTCTCTCAGTCAACTTCCCAGAAGGAGGGCCATAATGAACCCCACATCATCGATGCTAGACGAGAGGACGTAAAATGATTTTGGATGATACAGAGAATCAAAGGTAAGTGTAACTATAGAAGGACAACTCTTGAACATATCAATGACACAGCTAGAAGTTTGGCAGCTTTTGGATCCATGGGATCGATGGTCATAATGACATGGTAGAGATCAAATGGAAGGAAAAAATGAACAACCCAAACCCAAGAAGGTCAACAATGCAAAGGAGGATGTCCCAACCTGACACGAAGCAAAGAGTGTCATGTTCAAGAGTAAGTTGCCGACATGACTGATAGATTTCTAAATTTTCCCCCGCCATTTTTGGTGAGTACCCCAATTATTTTTAATCAAAAGCTTGAAGGGGATAGCATCTGCTTGCACTGTAAGTTCATCCTTCAGATGAATCCAATCTAGTAAGTTTAACAAGCCCTAGGAAGGAGAATCTCACGTTCGTCATGGTGACGAATTCGATGTCGTTTATTAGTTTAACAAGTCTGAAAAAGGTGTAACTTGGTATCTTTTTCATATTTAGTGAGTTTGAAAAAGACACGTAAAATAAAACTCCACATTGTCCATTTTTGTACATTTGTGTCTCTTGATCCTCAAAAGGTAGAAAACGATACTTGACAAAACCGCTTGACCATTTCAGTCAAGGAGAACCTTGTTCATAAATAGTGCAACCTAGCCCAAAAAAGGGGTAAACTTACACTGGGCACACGACATTTTGCATCCATTAATGAGTTTGAAATGACAAGGGCTCCGCATCTTTTCTCTTTTAAAGGGTCGGAAAATAGCTAAAAGCGGACCCCCCATTTTTATCCTCTTTAACGAGTCAACAAGGGAAAAATACTTTGCAATCTTTTTATATGAGATTAACTAGTCGAGAAAAGAGTTGAAATGTGACTCATTGGCCAGAATTACCACTCCTCAAACTATCAAGATAGAAGGACATATTTAGAAGAAAATGTAATAGTGTTGATTGGTTTGAGGAGTACCCATAATTTTATTCATTGTAAGATAGCCAAAGAATTGAATTGCTTCCTATATCTAGCACCGGAGTATCAAGTGATGGTTGCAAGTGGAGGAACCATAAATTGCTATGTAAAGTGCCATAATATCAAGCTATCCATGGGAGAATATGTATTAAATAGCCCAATTCTTTCCATTCCAATTGGTGTTGATAATGTTGTACTAGGAGTCCAATGGCTACAATCTTTGGGTATAATAGATTTTAATTTTCAAGAACTTTTCATGAACTTTTCTTCAGAAGGAAAGGAAGTTGAATTAAAGGGTATCATAAGGAAACCAGGAAAGATAATCAGCTCTAACGAAATGAAAAGCTTCTAAATAAATAACAACTGTGAGTTTGAACCCCGTACAGAAATCACTTGCATACGAATTCTAAAACACAGAAAATAAACAATGCGAGAGCATAACACATAAAACACATATACACAAAGATTTCTCCCTAGATCCCAAAACCAATACTACCAGATTGATTTTTAATTATGTTCCTTTCAATGTTACAATAAATATTTATACATGCCGAAGCATCCAATACCATGGACCGAAAACCATCGTCCGAAAACATGGAACGAAAACCATTGCGTCCAAAACCATGTGCAAAAAATCATGCACAAAACCATAGGTAGGTCCACCCATCCTAATATAGGGTCCAAAAACAAAATTTTCCGTGATGCTGCATCGCACCCCATGGAGTGGGGTTACCTGCACCCCTCAAACCCCCTGTGATCCCCTCGCTACGCAATCAATGCAACGAAGGTGGGCTCCACCCCCCTTCTAACCCCTCGGTTAACTACGTGGGCTAGTCGTGGAAAGAATACAACACAAGCCAACATTCTCCCACTTGTTGTTTTCTTTCCACAGGGGGCCACAAAAGAACTTCGTAATTTATCTAGCCCTGCAATGCCCATTATTTCTCTACACCAATAGAACTTCTCAGAGCTTACATATTTTGTCAATGCATCTGCAGTATTTTTCAAAGTGTTCACTTTACTAGCAACACCTTTTTTTCTTCTATCATATCCCTCACAAAGTGATATTGAACATCAATGTGCTTTGTCTTTGAATAATATGTAGGGTTTTTTGCCAAGAAAATGCACTTTGGCTGTCACAGTCTATCCTTATAGCTCCTTGTAATAAACTCATACTTGAACACAATCTCTACAACCAAATTGCTTCCTTGCTTTCATTCGTGGTTGCCATGTATTCTGCCTCTGTAGTTGATAGTGCCACTACAGATTGTTTCTTACTCATCCAACTGACTGCACCTCCAAATAGGTTAAACACATACCCACTTGTAGATCTTCTTTGATCTAGATCTCCAGCCTAGTATGCATCAACAAAGCCACGAATATCTAACACTCTCTCCAATCCTGATCTTCCTTGGTATTACAAACCATAATCACTAGTGCCATGCAAATACCTGAAAACCCGTTTCACTGTTGTCCAATGCTCCTTCCCTAGTTTTGAAATAAACCTGCTCAATACTCCCACTTCATGTGCAATGTCTAGTCTAGTACAGAACATCGCATACATCAGGCTACCAACTGCACTTGCATATGGAACACGGGACATGTCCTCTTCCTCTTCTTGTGTCTTGGGACACTGTTCAGCAAATAACTTTACACATACAGGAATAGGAACCTTCACCGGTTTACTATCCTGCATATTAAACCTCTACAATATTGTCTCGACATACTTCCTCTAGTTTAACCAGAGCTTTGTCCGATCTATTTTAATTTCCATGCCCAAAATATAATTTGCAGCACCAAGATCTTTCATGTCAAATTTGGAGGACAAACGGGTCTTCAAATCCTGAATAATTTCTTTGTCATTTCCAACCAGCAACGTATCATCCGCATACAAGACCAGATAAATAACACGGTCACCAATTAATTTAAAATATACACAGTGATATGGTTTGCTTATGGTGAAGACAAGTCCCTGTATAAATGTATCAAATTTCTGATACCACATCTTTGGTGACTATTTTAACCCATACAGAGACTTTTTTAACTTGCATACCAGTTCTTTTGTACCCTTCACCGTAAAAACTTCAAGTTTCTTCATGTAGATCTCATCTTCCAGATCCCCGTGAAGAAATGTTGTCTTCACATCCATCTGTTCAACCTCAAAATCAAAAGCAACAACAACAAATAAAATTAATCTAATAGAAGATACCTTGGCAACAAGAGAAAAAATATCACCAAAATCAATTCCCGACACCTAGGAAAAGCCTTTTGCTACAAACCGAGCTTTGTATCTCTCCACCTTTCCTTCTGCATTTGCCTTCTTCTTGAACACCCATTTGCTGCCAATGGGTTTCCTTCCTGCTAGCAACTCCACCAGATCCCAAGCCTCATTTTTGTGCAAAGATTCCATTTCATCAACCATGGTTGCTTTCTAGATTTTTCCATCCTCTGAATCTACTACTTCCTTCATAGTTCTGGGATCATCATCAGTAATAGATAAAGCAAAACTTGAACATAAAGCATATGGACTATACCTTTTTCGCTTCCTTCTTTCTCGAACTAATCTTCTCACACCCAGAGTTTGTGGCTCTTCATCTTCTGATTCCTCCTCTGATGTAGAGTCTAATTCTTCCTCCTTTAGCTCAAACTCTATCTTCTTAGGTTCCTTTGGTTGGACTTCATTTTTAATAACATCTTTCACCTCTCTGAACACCACATCTTGGTTGTACACAACCTTCTTTGTTACTGGGTTACAAACATTATAACCCTTTAAACCATCCTTATACCTAATAAAGATGCACTTTTCAGATTTACTATCCAACTTGGTCATTTTCTCCTTTGGAACATCTACGTATGCATCACATCCAAATACCCTCAGATGTGAAAGAGAATGTTTCTTACCAATCCATACCTCTTATGGACTCTTATCTTCCAATGCTGATGTAGGTGATCTGTTGACCAGGTAACATGCAGTCTCCACCACTGTTACATTGAAATTTGTCACCATGACTATCTGCAGTTAATATGGCTCCATCAATAGTCATATTATCCTCCTTGTCAAGCCTTATACCTCTGCTCTCCATGTCAAACTTCAAAAAAGAGAGAAAGTCATCAAAAATCATGTTTATCTCTAGGTACGCAGGTTCTCTCTACCTTGCCTGCGTGTACACACCCCAAATTCATTGTACCTGCATACTTGTACGCTCTGTAAGTCAAAGGATGGGTGCGTACTCCTGTAAAGGTCAAAAGGCGCGAGTTTCATCTTAAAAAAGTTACTTGTGGTCACTTCTAGAGCTTTCTAGAAGAGTGTTTGACGTGTATTGATCGCCTCCAGATGGTTCATGCATCCCTATGATAGAGGAACTTATCCCATCAAGAGAGGAGCTACCCCATCCAAAAGAGGGAGTATCCCATTGATGTTGGAACTGAATAACTTCCTCTAGAACACTATAAATACAAGCATTGGGCCAAGGGAGGGGAGGTTGAAAGCTGAACATTCCAAAGGGTAGATGCTACTGGAATTAGGACTTCCATTGTAAGCTTGTGAGGAGAGATTACCATCCTTTCTTGTTTCATTTGGAAGTGGGTGAGCTTGTCAAAGTAGAGGAAAACTCTTGCTAGACCCTGGAAGGAACTTGCACAACACCAAGGCTCAGGTTGTAATGGTTTCTTTTTTGTTTCCTTAATACAAATAAGTCCATTCTTCTCAATGATTTGTTGTTAATGAATTGTTTCATATACTACTTGGTCTATATGTTGAATATGCTTTGTTTTATGGAATATTCAGGTGTTATGTAATCGTTTGATTGTTAGTGTATGCAGTTTCAAAGTGACGGAGGAGCTCATCCGAATCAGCGAGGCTAGACTACTACAACGAGCGTTGGACTTGAGGTAGGATCGAAAAACACTTGGTTTCTCATAGAATAATGTATGTTTAGAGAAGGAT
>APFE031550387.1:89743-166644 GCA_000404065.3 Pinus taeda
CAAATGGAGGAACAATAAATTGCTCTAGAAAGTGCCATAATATCAAGCTATCCATGGGAGAATATGTATTGACTGGCCCAATTCTTTCCATTCCAATGGGAGGTGATGATGTTGTACTAGGAGTCCAATGGCTACAATCCCTGGGTACAATAGCTTTTAATTTTCAAGAAATTTGCATCAAATTTTCTGCGAAAGGAAAGGAAGTTGAATTAAGGGGTATTGCAGGGAAACCAGGAAATGTAATTAGCGCTAATGGTATGACAAAGCTTCTAAAAAAGGAACAAGGAGGTGTAATTGCACAATTATGTTCGCTAGATGTTTCCACATTGGAATCATCTATTTCTCCAGATCTCCAAATAGTGTTGGACAATCATTCCAAGGTATTTGAGACTCCCAAAGGTCTCCCACCTATTCGTGATCATGATCATGCAATTCATCTAATTCCAAGAAGTGTTCCTCCAAACATCAGGCCGTATAGATATCCCTATGTCCAAAAGAGTGAAATTGAACGTCTGGTTGCAGAAATGCTAGAGGCTGGTATAATTCAACCTAGTCAAGTTCTTTCTCTGCTCCAGTAGTATTGGTGCACAAGAAGGATGGATCATGGCGCATGTGTCCGGATTATAGGGAGCTCAACAAGCTCACTATTAAAGATAAGTTTCCCATTCCTGTCATTGATGAATTACTGGATGAATTGCATGGATCAATTTACTTCACCAAGTTGGATCTTCATTCAGGGTATCATCAAATCAGAATGAAGATTGAAGACATTCCGAAAACAACATTTAGAACTCATGAGGGTCATATGAATTTTTGGTCATGCCTTTTGGCCTTACCAATGCACCTTCAACATTTCAAAGTTTGATGAATTCAATTTTCAAACCATTCCTTAGAAAATTTGTGTTAGAATTTTTGATGATATACTAATCTACAGCAAGTCTTGGAAGAATCATGTTGAACATGTTGACAGGGTGCTACAACTATTGGAGGAGAAACAATTATATGCAAAAAGATCCAAATGTTTCTTTGGATTCCAAGAGGTGGAATATCTAGGTCATATTGTATCTCATGAAGGAGTTAAGGTAGACCCTAGCAAAATTAAATCCATTAAGGAATGGAAAATTCCCACATCCATAAAGCATCTGCGAGGATTTCTTGGGTTGACAGGGTATTATCGCAAGTTTGTTAAGAATTATGGGAGAATAGCAGCACCTCTAACAACATTATTGAAGAAAGATGCATTTTCATGGACTCCAGAAGCAACAAAGGCCTTTGAACATCTTAAAGAGGCAATGTGCCAAGCACCGATCTTAGCTACACCGGACTTCACAAAAACCTTTATTGTGGAATGTGATGCTTCAGGAAATGGAATTGGTGTTTTTTTAATGCAAGATGAAAGACCCATTGCTTTTTAAATTCGTCCAATCAAGGGAAAGTTTTTAACAAAGCTATTTATGAGAAGGAAATGTTGGCAATACTCCATGCACTTAAGAAATGGCGACCCTCTCTAATGGGAAGACACTTCAATGTAAAAACGGATCATGATAGCCTTAAATACTTTTTAGAACAAAGATTATCCTCTGAAGAGCAACAAAAGCGGGTCACAAAGATGTTGGGTTATGACTTTGAAATCATCTACAAAAAAGGGAAGCAAAATGTGGTGGCAGATGCACTCTCAAGAAAGGATGAGGATGTGGAAGCATTGTTGTGTGCCATTTCTATATCCAACCAGATTGGATAAATGAAGCAAGGGAGGAATGGAAGAATGACGAAGAAGTGTGGGCACTTATTCGGAAGTTACAACAAGATTCTAGTATGTCTGATACATTTAGCTGGCAAAATGATTCGTTATGGTTCAAAGATCGCTTATACCTCTGTAAGAATTCCTAGCTAAAACAAAAGATTCTTATGGAATTGCACACTTCTCCCTTAGGAGGGCACTCAGGATTTTTAAAACCTTACCACAGGGTTAAGAAGGAATTTTTTTGGGATGGCCTTAAATCAGATATTCAAAAGTTTGTGGCGGAATGTTTGGTTTGCCAACAAAATAAAGTTGAAACAATTAAGACACCGTGTCTATTACAACCTTTATCCATTCCAAGCCAACGTTGGGAGGAGGTTTCAATGGATTTTATCACAGGTTTACCCAAGTCTGAGGGAAAGAGTGTCATCATGGTGGTAGTTGACAGACTTACCAAGTATGCACACTTTTGTGCATTATCACATCCATTTAAGCCAGTACAGTTTCCACGGCATTTATGGAAACAATTCAAAAGCTACATGGAAACCCAAAGATTATTGTAAGTGACAGAGATCCCATTTTCACTGGAAATTTTTGGACAGAATTAATTTTTTGCCTTGGTACTCAGTTAGCTCATAGCTCATCTTATCATCCTCAATCTGATGGGCAAACTGAGATAGTAAACAAATGTTTGGAAGGATATCTTCGTTGCTTTGTATCTGATAAACAGACACAATGGCTCAAATGGTTGCCTCTGGCTGAATGGTGGTATAACACTTCCTTCCATACAGCAACAAAAATGACCCCATTTATGGCACTTTATGGGTATCAACCACCATCCATCACATCATATTTAAGAGAAAATTCTAAATTTCAAGCAGTGGAACATCACATCGAACATCAACAACAAGTCCTCCAACTCTTAAAGGATAACCTCGTGTTGGCACATAATAGAATGAAACAACAGGCAGATCAACATCGCAGTGAAAGAAGTTTTGATGAAGGTGATTGGGTATTCTTAAGGCTACAACCATATAAGCAAATGTCCCTCAAGCAAGCTGAGAAGGATAATAAATTATACCAAAGTATTATGGTCCGTACAAGGTGTTGCAAAAGCTTGGTACTATGGCATACAAATTGAAGCTTCCTGCAGCTTCTCGATTGCACCCAGTTTTCCATGTTTCATGTTTAAAGAAGGTTATAGCCGACAAGATCCCAGTTCAAACAATATTGCCAGAACTTGATGAGGAAGGAAAAATTATATTGGAACCGGAAGCAGTCATAGAAATAAGAACTCGACAGCTACGGAATCGATCAATTTCAGAGTATCTTATCAAGTGGAAGAACTTATCCGCTGAAGATTCCACATGGGAGGATGAGAATTTTATGCAGAAGTATCCAGAACTACTCAAGCGTTGAGGACAACACTTTTTTGAAGGAGAGGGGCATGTTGGGTCCCTATAATACTAGTGATTACCCCATTACTATTGTAGTTATACCCCTTATTAATATTGTTGTGCCCCTATTGCCCCCCATATTGTTATTATTGTGCCCCATAGAATCCATCTATTGTTATTTTTGTGGCTTTATATTATTATTATTAGGTCGGCTAGATTATATATTGTGACTCCTTAGACTCCTATATATAGAAAGGAGGTTTTGTCATTTGAATCATCGAAGAATTGTTCATTTATGTAATGGAAAGGAGATTCCCCCCTCGAAGAGGCTGAATTATAAGGTGTTGATCTATCTTTTCTATCTTTTCTTGAGCTGGTTTCATAACAGCGCGCTAAGAAGTGTTGGGAGATTTCGTTTTTGACTAGGAAAATGACATCCAAATTCATAAATTCAAGTTTTTTTGGGAAGTATATAGGAGAATATTTCCACCAAGCTATTGTGGGCCCAATTTGGACATTTGGAACGCCTCCAAAAGTGCAACGGAAGTTGAAGGGCGTGCTTGCACTTGGCGCTGCACGTTGGTACTTGGCACTGTACGTTTGACACTTGCCCAAAATTTTGCAGATTCGACCCAATTTTCACTTCTACCATGACAAATGATGTTTTTACCCTTGTAATTGATAAGTTGAATGTAATTATGATGCTTTTAGAACTTACTAGGGTAGATTCATTAGGTAAAACAAATTTATGAGGTGTAATGTATCAGTTTGTTTGGATTAGGGATGAGTCACTTTGACCACCCTATTTTCTTGTCAGCAGTTCAGATTTTGTTGGAAACAGCTCCTTCTCTCATGGTTTTGATTCTTTGAGCTTAGGATGAGTTGTTTTGGGTCTATATAATGCTTTTCCTCAGTCATTGTAGGGGTTGGACTCAGTGGGATGTTTATGTTTTGATTAGATATCATTTTGTATCAGTTACAACAGGAGATTAATGAAAAAATGCACATGTTTCTTTGGGATCCATGTGGTATGATGCTTAGTTTAGTTTTTCTTTTGTATTCATGTGTTAGAATGTATTGTTGACTCCATTTCATCATTTCATTGCCTTTATGTGAATGTATACAAGTTTGAGAGGCAGAATCCATATCTTTATGCTCTGTTTTGGGTAGACATTTCATAGTCTGTGTTTTCTTCAGTTTAGGAAGAATCCATGTGGTTTACATGCTCTTTCTAGCTCCTCAACTATCTTTTCACCTCATCCATCAAACCCCAAGGTTTTGATCATTGTGCCTACCTTTCCCCATCGAACACTCTGCAATTTTGACTTAATTTCCTTGCCCTAATTTTTTGGCTCTTTTTGATCCAACAAAACCCTTCAAAAAAATCAAATCAAAACCCTGTGCTACTATACCTAGCCTAATATCAGCTTCTTGATCTAGTCATTTTGGCTGAGATCCTTACGAAGAGAGCCCTCTCCTGCCTTGGTAGGGCTAGCTACGTGGCTAAACATGGTTTGTGGTTACCCCGAAATTACCTTATTCAACCTGAGGTTAAATCCAGGTGCTAACATATTGGGGATCGAAAGATAAGAAATTAATCGCCCTAGTAAGTTGTTTTATTTAAATTCTTAAGCTTGTGGATGATGATTTTTAGAATTTAATCATAGGTTGAATTAGAAAGTTATAAAGCAATATCTTGATTTTCAAAATTAGACATACTGGCTTCCTGAAAATACACCAAATCCAATCCAAATTCGAATCCTCTGACCATTGTCAGTGATCCTCAAAACATTGAGTGAAAATCTAAGAAAGTTAGAGAGATATCTAGTTTAACCGGAGAACAATCAAGTAAGGATTTCATTCCTAGAATTAATTCGCTCCCGAGAAGGTTAAAAACTTTGCAGGACATTGAGTTTGATATTAATTTTGAGCAGAGTTTATTTCGCAGTAAATCTTTGAGTTGGATTGATCAGACAGTTGTTGATTCCTTTATATCTCTTCATAACCCCGTTTAAGATTTGTTTTCACACAATGAATCAGAGTGACAACTTATTCACACTCTTGCAGAACCTCTCTTCAAACTTAAACACTTGGGTACAAAATAAGATTCATAAGCCATATTTCAATTGTCGAAATACTTCCATTGCATCTACTACCACTCAAACTATCCCTCATCATCTGCCTTCTTCTTCACAGACTGTTCACACCATTCAAACTATTGTTAATCCCCCTTTGATTATATCGAATATCCCAATCCCTGTTTTAAATCCACCACCTCCCCCACCTCCAGTTATGGCCACCTAATATGCACCCATTTTTTTTCCTCAAAATCTTGGTTCCAAGCCCCCTAATTATCAAACCAAAATACCTTTGTTCGACAAGACTCAAACTATTACAGCTCAACAATACGTATACAAGATGAATGATTTCTTTGACCTCCATGAAGTTGAAATTGAAGATGTGATGATGAGGCTATTTGTACAAAGTTTTGGAGTAGAAGTTCGGAAATGGTTCAGAGCCCTACCAACAACATCTATCCCTACTCTACCTATCCTTTAGAGGCAGTTCCTAGAGCACTAGGAGGTGAAGAAGAATCCCCTTCATATTTTGTCTGAATATGAGAACATTAAAAGAAATTTTGGCGAGATTGTGCAAGACTATTGTGTGAGATTTAATGCAATATACAATGCTATTCCTGCAAATATCAAAACAACAGAGGGATTGGCTTTTCTGAAGTTTCCAGATGGGTTTGATGTTGATATGGCATATCAGTTACGTGAACATCATCCTACAACTCTAGAAGACATGCAAAAGAATGTTGTGAGCGTAGAAGCAAACTTGCTGGCCAAAAGAGAAAGAATGAGATCAAAGAAAAGAGTGTTCGTGAAAGAAGAAACATCTACTTTAGATGAAAAAAATGGATACATTGATTCAAATAATGGAAAGGATGGTTGACCAGTTGTCCATCTCAGACAGACCTGAACCGCAGATCCGAAACCCAAACTTTAGAGGGCAGCAGCAGCCCCAATTCTGAATCAAGCAAAGAGAGCAAAAAGAACCATAACAACTAGCACAACAACAACAACATCATATCAGAACCCCGTTACCGAAAAATTATGTTCAAGGATTGGATTAAGAAGAGGAGGAAGATCCGGTAATTGAAACAAATCATTTCTTCATTGTAGATGGTATGCCTATATTTCTGACCGAAGATGAGGATTATGCAAAAATTTTCGACATTCTAAAGGATGAGGACTACATCTTAGCAAACGATGTGGATTTGGAGACCGAATCTGATGATTATCAGCATGGCTATATGAATTCTTTGAGCGCATAGCAGAAACAATACTCTTTAAGGAGTAGAGATGTATCGGTTAGTCCTATTCAAAAAGGAAGGATGTTCAGTCAAAGAATGATCTCTCAAACAATCAGAAAAGAGGAAAGGAGCATGCCGATCACAATCCTAGCAAGGTAAATTCAGCCATCAACAAGTACAACTACAAAAGAGAAAGACAATCAGAAAAAGGATAGTGTAACGAAGGAGAAAACAGATAAGAGGGACATCATTATCAAAGAGGTAGAAAAAGTCACATCTTTTAATTTAGAAAGTGAAGTTGCTAAATTGAAAGTGTCCATTCCTTTGACCGAGCTTGTTAAGAATAGCCATTACAAACACCATGTGTCTAGAATACTGCAAATTGATCCTTTGTCTGACATGGTGAATGTTGAGGATGATCATCCTGAGCTTATTTTCGGTCCAACTATAGATGGTCAACTAGACGATAGTGAGGTCCTGCCCTTTTATTTGAGTCGTAGACTACATGAGTATATTCTTCATAATGCTATGCTTCATTATGGAGCTTCTCACAATTTAATGCCCAAGGCTATCATGGAAAAGTTGGGCTTGGATATCACCCGATCGTATCATGATTTGTATTCACGTGATTCTAGTAGAGTTCACTGCATTGGTCTCATCAAAGATTTAATGGTTTCCTTAGATCAAATCCCAGCCAAGAATGTTTTGATGGACGTGGCAGTAGCTGATACACCACCTCGATTTGGTATGTTGTTGTCTAGATCGTGGGGAGCCAAACTCAAAGGAACTTTACAACTTGACTTCTCTTATGCTACAATCCCTATTTTCGGTCAATTTAGGAGGTTGTATTGAGAAAAGAAGATGAAATATATGATCACTAGTAAAGAGAAGCCCATAAATCATCCAATAAACGATGTACATACAGATTTAGAGTCTTTTATTTTGTACAATGATAGTGGATTGAATGATATAGAAATTCAACACATAGAAGTAGATGATGTACCAGAAATTTCTGAGTGTTTTAGAGCAGTTCTTAATCAAGAAAAGAAAAAAGTGGAAATTCCTTCTGAGCGGCCTCCACAGGAGAAGAAAATCAATGAAGAATAGAAAAATGAAGCAACCAGCAAAGGTAAATTGAAACAATAGTAGAATTCCAACAATTGGAAGACGAAGACGGTCCTGGAGCATGGACTTCGACGGTGCTTTGGGTAAGGATTGTGCAGGTATTGGAATTTGGATTCAAAGTCCTGTTTTTTAGCCAGACAAAGTTCTAAGTAATGTTAGAGTGTGTTCCTATAAATTAACTTTTGATTGCTCTAACAATGAAGCAGAGTATGAGGCATTGATTACAGATCTAAATATTTTGAAGAAGCTTGGTGCAAAAAGGATTTCTGTTTATGGTGATTCAGATTTAGTGACTAAACAAGTCAAAGGAGAATATCAAGCGAAGAATCTGTGGATGAGAGCTTATAGGAACGCAGTCCTGGATATCTTGAAGATGTTTCCAGAATACACATTGACAACGGTGCCGAGAAGTCAAAACATCATTACTGATTCAATTGCTACAGCAGCGAGCAATCTAAAAATTCCAATGAATTCTAGCAATATATTTGAAATTCATGTCAAACATAGGCCTACTGTTCCTGATAATTTGAGATATTGGCAGGTTTTCTAGGATGACAATGAAATTAATTCCTTTTTGCATAATGAAGGGAAGTTTAAGGATGCTTCCATTGATGATGTTTGTGATTCTGATGAACAAGACATTGAGGTAAACCAGATGGATGTTTTATAGCTGAAGGATAATGTTATTCTCAGAGGTCTTATACATTTAGAGGAGTTGTTTGATGAAGATGATGTAGCGAGAAAACCAAGCTTGGTTCCTATCGACAAAGGAGTTGAAGATGTAAACATTGGGACAACGGACAAGCCCAAGCTTGTTAAGTTATCAAAAACATTATCTCCTGAGTCAAAGGCTAAGTATGTTAAGTTGCTTTCTGAATTTTTTGATGTTTTTGTGTGCAACTAATCAGATTTGAAAGTGTATGACAAGAAAATCAGTCAACACACCATTCCTATCAAGCCGGATCAAAAACCATTTAGACAAAATTTGAGGAGGATCAAACCAAAGTTACTGCCATCCATCGAGAAACAGGTAAATAGATTGTTTAAAGCTGGTATCATTGTTCCAATTAGATTCTCTGATTCGGTTTCGAATTTGGTCCCGGTACGAAAAAAGACTGGAGAGATAAGGTTATGCATTGATTTCCGGAACCTAAATAAAGTGTCCTTGAAAGATAATTATCCTCTTCCTAAGATGGACCACATTCTACAAAGAGTAGTTGGAGCATCATGGATGTCACTACTAGATGGCTACTCAGGTTACAATCAGATTTTGGTGCATGAAAAAGACCAAGACAAAACTGCCTTCACAACACCATGGGGGACTTTTTAGTATGCCAAGATGCCATTTGGGCTGAAGAATGTCGGGGCCACTTTTTAGCGGGCCATGCATATAGCTTTTGCTAACAAGAAGGATGTTTTATTAATGGTTTACTTAGATGACTTGACAGTATTTTCTGGTTTTGTTGATGAGCATTTACACCACCTGAGGATTGTTTTTCACAAAAGTAGGGAGTTCGGGATTTCTTTAAATCCAAAGAAGAGTATTTTCGCCATGGAGGAAGATAAGCTCCTCGATCATATAATTTCCAAATATGGTATTCGTATTGATCCTTCTAGGGGAGGCAATTCAATAAATAGACTTTCCACGCAACAAAAAGGAGATCCAAGCCTTAAATGCTAAGATGAACTTCTTACGCAGATTTATACCAAATTTGGCTGAGCATTTGTGTGAGTTAACTAATATGTTGAAGAAGGACAACACTGTGAAATGGGCCGAGGATGCCATGAAATATTTCAACTTGGTAAAGCTTGCTTTGACCACAACCCATGTTTTGATCAGTCTCGATTATAGTCGTGATTTTATTATATTTTCATTTGCATCTGAGCATACTTTAGTTGCAGTGTTGATGCAAAAGAAGGATCAAGTGGAGTAGCCCATTTCATTTTTTAGTCGGACTATCAGAGATGTTTCTTTTTGCTTAACATCATTGAGAAACAAGCTTTGGATCTTATAAAGGCATTGAAGGATTTTCAAGTTTACATTCTGCATTCGCATACCATAGCATATGTTCCCAACATGGATGTCAAAGATGTTCTCATGCAAACTGATCCGGAAGGAAGAAGAGGTAAGTGGATAACAATGATGTCATAGTATGATCTTGAGATTAAGCCCATGAAACTGATCAAAGGTCAAGGCTTGGCAAAACTCATGGTTGAGTCGAATCTTCATGCTCTAGACATAAAGCTTATTGCAGCAATGTCAGATGAAGAAGATGGTGGCACAATCATTCAGGTACCAGAAATGTTTCTCAACTCACCTTGGTATTCTGATATAATATATGTTCTTCAACATCTTTCTCCTCCTAGAATGTCGAAAAGTAAAGGTAGATCACTAAAAAATGAAGTCTACAAAATTCTGCATTTTGGATAGTTGTTATGAAACCAGCTCAAGAAAAGATAGAAAATATAGATCAACGGCTTAGAATTCAGCCTCTTCGAGGGGGCAACCTCCTTTACATTACATAAATGAACAATTCTTGGATGATACAAATGAAAATACCTCCTTTCTATATATAGGAGTCTAAGGGGTCATAATGTAATCAGATCCGACATAACAATAATAATGTAAGGGCACAATAATAACAATAGTGGGCTTCTATGGGGCACAATAGTGAAAATATGGGCACTACATGGGTACATCAATATAATAAGGGGGTTGTACTAATAACAATAAGGGGTTACACTAGTAGTATAGGGGCCTAACATGCCCCTCTCCTTCAAAAAGCATTGTCCTCAACGCTTGCGTAGTTCTTGATGCTTCTGTATAAAATTCTTATCCTCCCATGTGGAATATTCAGCGGGTAAGTTCTTCCACTTGATGAGATACTCTGAAATTGATCAATTTCGTAGCTATTGGGTTCTTTTTTCTATGACTGCTTCAGGTTCCAACATGATTTTTCCTTCCTCTTCAATTTCTGGCAATATTGTTTGAATTGGGATCTTTTGCAACTTTTGAATAAGTGGCCATACTTCTTCGTCCGTCTTCCATTCATCCCTTGCCTCATTTATCCAATCTCGTTGGATAATAGAAATAACACAAAACAATGCTTTCACATCCTCATCCTTGAAGAGTCTTCCCATTTGGTAAGGTTGCCATTTTTTAAGTGCATGTAGTATTGCCAACATTTCCTTCTCATAAATAGCTTGCTTGAGATGTAGTAGTAAAAATACCCAATCACCTACATCAAAGCATTTTTTCATTATGATTTTGATCTACCTGCTGTTTTGTTTGATTTTGCATCGAAGTGGCATTATCCTTTAAAAGTTGGAGAACTTGTTGTTGATGCTCGATGTGATCTTTCACTACTTGAACCTTTTTCTTCTTTATATGTCCTTCTATCTCTAGAGTTTGAGGAGTGGTAATTTCTTCCAATACTTTACAGGATATGGTCGGATTCATTTCTTGATGCTCAATGTGATCTTCCACTTCTTGAACATTTTTCTTCTTGATATGTCCTTCTATCTTGATAGTTTGAGGAGCGGTAATTTCTACCAATGAATTACAAGATATGGTTGGATTAATTTCTTCTTTCTCGATGTGATATTTCACTTCTTGCACCTTTTTCTTCTTGTTATTTCCTTCTATCTTGAGAGTTTGAGGAGTGGTAATTCTTGCCAATGCTTTACAAGATATGGTGTGATTCATTTCTTCTTTCTCTGGGGTGGGGCCCTGGCGTATATCCTCTTCTTTTGATGTTTCTTGATCCTTTTCTTCCTCCTCTTCATATTCTATGTAAAATAATTTCTTCTCAGCACATTTATGACCTTTAGTGCATTTGCTATCACAATTGTAACAAAGCCCTTTTTCTCTTCTTTTTTTTCCAATTGTTGTGGTGTAACCCTTTTAGGTTGTGCAAGGCTAGGAGAAACAACACTTCCATCTTTATAGTTGGGATGGGTGTGCTTCCTAGTTTCCATAATTTTTCTTTCCACTATGTCACAAAGCCTTTTTACTCTTTCCAATTGTTGTGGTGTTGCTCTAAAGAAGGTGTTGCTCTTTGTATCCTCATAATGTGCTATCATTTCCTCTGTGAAAATTGACCACGTAACAAGTTGTTTACGAGAACAAAGCCCTTCATACCATAAAAATTGATCCGGTTCTAAATATGAAGATGCAATACATACCTTTTGTAACAGTGGTACACCATGTAGATCAAAATATTGCTCCATCTGAAGTATCCAATTTATCGGATCCTTGCCATCAAACTTCCTCATCTTGCTTTTTCTTGATTTTAGGAGCTCGATCTTGAAACAACTGTAACTCTGTTTTTTCTGAGCTTTAAGTTCTGAAATTACAACCTATAGTAGCCCTCTGCGTCCTCTTTATAATGCCACCGGTCTGATCCAAATTGGATTCTCCAAGAAAGAGTTATGCACAATCTCCCAAGATGACCTGATTATAGACCTTTCCAAAAGTGCGAAATTGTAGGAAGTTCCACGTGTCACTGCTTCGACCTTTGGCACTAAAAAATATATACAAGAAACTACAGTCCATCCTGTTTCTGTACCTTGTTACGAAATTTCCATCAGATGCTCAGAGAGAAAGTTATGACGATTTTCCCCAGGTCACCTGTTTGGAATGAAATTCAGGAGTCTGCAAGAAGACTAACTCCCTCAAATCATATATCCGCAAATATAGCACGAACAACTCTGAAATTTGGACCCGACATTTAGCGTGATGTCTTCTCCAATGGCTTTTTTTTTTAGCATCTGAAACATCACAGAAAAAAGGTTATAGCAAAAATTCCACGATGACCTGTTTGGAGCAGTGAAACCCTAGAATCTAAGGCTCTGATACCAAATGTGATGAAACCAGCTCAAGAAAAAGATAGAAAAGATAGATCAACACCTTAAAATTCAGCCTCTTCGAGGGGGAAACCTCCTTTACATTACATAAATGAATAATTCTTGGATGATACAAATGAAAAGACCTCCTTTCTATATATAGGAGTCTAAGGGGTCATAACATAATCAGAGCCGACATAACAATAATAATGTAAGGGCACAATAATTACAATAGTGGGCTTCTATGAGGCACAATAGTAACAATATGGGCACTACATGGGTACATCAATATAATAAGTGGGTTGAACTAATAACAATAAGGGGTTACACTAGTAGTATAGGGGCCTAACAATAACTTTAGCTATGTTTCCATTTGCATTTCTCTCCAAATCCATTATATAACCTAATTTTGTTAAGCTATTTTGGAATTATTTCATTGAGGCCAGCTCCTCCCCAATTGCAAGAGTTACATGTGAGTATACATTGGGAAAATTTCCCTTGAGGGATTCTAAACTGCCATTGCCAAAAAGTTCCCCACCCACTACATAATGTTTCTTTGAAGCTGTATAACCCAATCCCTTCTGGAAAAGGCCCATCCCATGAGCAGTAAGTGAACAACCTCTCTACCTATATCTTTTTCTGTATTTATCTATTCGGGAACTCGTATCACATATTTCTGAGATCTTCTCCTTCCTCCAGTGCAAACCTATTCATGCATCCTGTAAATGCAAGCATATCTCGCTCATATATAAACACAACAAGAGAAGAAAATATGAATTTCATCAATCCCTAGTTCTAGAAAAATAACCAACATGCCTCTTATTCACATTTGTTGACACTACCCATTTTAAACATGAGATAATTGAGATTAGAGGAAATGAATGGTTCCCTTTCCTAAATTCTAATGAGAAGAGTTTGTGTAAGTTTCTCAATAGGATTAGAAAAATTTAGAGCTTCACATTTGGCATGATGATGAATCTTCTTATTTGAATTAGGAAGGTCACTATTTTTAAGATGAGAGTCAGCATATAGAACATTGTGTTTTTTTAGCAAAGGAAGCATCTCATGCTTGTAGAAAGATGCCTGTACAATAAACAATGCACAATACTCTGTTAGCTGCAATACAATAGGAATTTGAACAAGAATTAGTGTATGGAAAAGGTTTCCTCCCATATCATCAATGATTTTATTTTGATTTTCACTGCAAAGCTTGGTAGCAATCTCCATTTTAATAGCAACAAACTTGTTATGGACATTACACTCAATAGTACCTTTGAGCAATTTCGAGGTTGAGCCACCAACCTCGCCATCATCTTCAATGCTTTTTATCTAAAAAGGCTTTAAAATTGGTTTTGGGTTAGGGTTTGGGTTAGGGATATGGTTAGGGATTTCATTAATACTATAACTTTTCCTAGAACATAATTCATAGATATCCGAGAAAGGTCTTGGGTTTGACTCCCCTGGAGGGTCATTTTCATTGTTGCATTCCTCTAATTCTAAAGTCTCACTTCCCTACCTAATTCACTTTCCGAGATACTCAACCTCCTTTTGCTGTAATTTTTCCTCAGTTGGATCAAGCCTATTGGTATTTCCTTTGTTATTTTTGGGGGTTCCATAATTGTTAACCCTCAATGGTTAAAGGGTTACAATGGTGTAGAACACAACCTTTATGAAAGAGTATCCAGATTCCAATGGTGCAGAACATGGTCTTTATGAAAGGGTATTCTCTATGGTGCAACATTTTTTTCTCATATAATTACACTTTCGAATATTTATTATTCTTTAAACATATCTGAAATATGTGATGTGTATGTTTCATTGTAATTTGCACTATTTATTATTAATTGTTCATATAAATAAGAGAAAATAATTATGTTTTTATTTGTGTTAGATGAAATTTTTATTTGGAGATGTCCTATATAAATAATAATAATAATGAGAAATCAAAAATAATTCATAATGGTATTTGTATAGGTAATTAATTTGGAAAATGTTAGATATTCAAAGAAAATTGAATAAAGAAATGTTTAAGGAAGTATAATTTTTTATCCAATCTATAAAAACCTTTGAATCCCTTATCATTTGTAAGTTTATATTATTGAAGTGATATAATTAAAATTACTAACATAAATGATCGATTCGTCATATTGTAGTACTTATTAGGTAGTATTATTTTTGTTCTTGGACTAAATTAGTCATTCCCGTTAGTCATTTTTAGTTTTATTACGTATTAGCTAGTCGTATATTTTAACTGGGACTAAATCAGTCATTTATGCTAGTGGTTTTTAGTTGATTACTTAAGATTTCTCATTTTTGTTAGTATTTCACTTGAAAAAGTTGTGGTGACTAAATTTTTTAGTCACCTATTCACTAATTTCATCATTTTATACTAGTGTCTATTCCTCCAAAAACAAAGGACCCAACATGCCCTGACCATAATCCATTGACTCACCCTCGAGTCAATCTATTGTTGTTGTTGCATCTGAACTTTATGTAGGTTAGCTTTTGCTTCGATCAATTTTTGTACCTTAAAATGAAAGACCCAAATCTGGAACGCTTTGAAGAGACATTTCCTTAAATGTAATGTATTCAGAAACATATGAGTTCCACGAATCCAACAGAGTAGACACCTTGTTGGAAAATTCTTCCATTACCTGCACACTGAGATCATTGGGCTGCCACAATACAAGTTCCTAAATTTTTTTATCGATAAGAGTGGATAACGTGCTCAAATTGAGGAAGTTTCTATGTGCTTTTAGGTGGAGGTCATGAAGAATGCATTTAGTCACCTGGGATGTATCTTCGAGTTGATTAATATGAGCATTGAATTCATCAACCTAAGCCACAAGTTTCTTCTTTACTTCTAGGTCTGAAGTCACCATTTCTTGTTGGAGTATGCTCTTGACCTTCTCTCACAAGGGATAAACAGGCCCATTCTTCTTTGCAAGAATTCCATGCCAATCAGAAATTTTAGTAACCATTTGATGAAGTTCCTACATAAGTTGTAGAAAAATATGGTGGACAGAAGTGGCTTCCTGAATTGGGGATTGAGGGGATCTGATGGATCTAATGTGGACTATTGGAGGCTAGCAATAGTATCTTGGAACTCCATATTCTAGGAGACAAGTTTCTTACACACCGCTTCAACAAATGTACAACATTCGACAAAGGAACAGGCGGCGAGATATTTTGGCTTCTCTTCAGAAAAAGATGCAAGGTTAGGCCATAATGATTACATCTTGGAATGAAAATCACTTACCCAAGCTTCTAACCCATCTTTCTCAATGCACAAATGGGATTGGATGGCCGCGACGACATTGAGTTGATGCTCTTATTCTTCACAAGTGACTTGGAGGTTAGTGTAGAGAATCTCAATCTTAACAAGATGGCTCTCCAACTATTATACGAAGGCATGAATAAACTAAAACAATTGTGGTAAAGACCAGGTGCTAAGAGTTTCCACGAATATTGTATCTATCACTAGAAGTCATGATTGAAGTGGTTGGCACTAGTAACAAAATTCTCTGACTAATCTCGTGGTGAAGATTCTCTATGTATCACACCCTTTTGTTTATGTGCAATTCTATGAAGAATAGGGGATTGCATGAAAGAAATAACATCATGTTGTTGGGCAGCAAGGGATATTACATGATGACAATGTTCGGGTCTTTCATGAAATCAACCACTTGCTCGGCAGAAATGAGTGAAGTTGTCGAAGACAACGGATGAGATGAAGTAGCGGGAGGAGGTGGAGGCACTAATGGTGGAGGAATAACAGTGGTACGTAGACTATAGGAAGTGAAAAAAGAAGAATTGGTTTACATGTCACTTGGATAATTAGTGACAACAGGTGAATCTGAATGGTCAAATAAGGTTGCTTCAGATGACTGTGGTAGCTCATTAGAAGCAATATGCAGGGATGGGGGTTGTTCTTCATCAATGAGAACAATAGGATTAGTGGATGGTGGCTCGATATCAAGTTCAATTATGGTAGAAGCACGGTTATCATGACAGGTTTGGTGAGATGAAGCAAAAACAAGTGTGGTAGCAGGTGGTATGGTTGCGGTGATGGTGGCCGGTGCAATGGACACAGGAGTGACTTGATGTATCTAGGTATATTTATTAACCAAATAATCTACCCCACTTCAAGTAGCATTTGATGAGCTGATGCACTCCTTTTCTTTCTCAGCAAGGGCTAAATATCTTCTTCTATATCTCTAGGATGTTTGTGTGAGGATGAAGCGACATCACTAGCAAGTCTCATGGCATCCAAATTGTACAGGTTCATTCCATCTTGCTACCATGACACAAATCTAGACCAAGTGATGACATAATTATGGAAGTTGCTCTCACTGATATAGAAAGGAAACTTCCTCATAAAAAAAGTGGTAGGACAAACATGCAGCGTCTAGAGATAACAAGAACTATGACTTCTACTTAACCAGGCCTAATGAGCATATTGGTCGAGCAGGGGAAGTGGTACTCATGAGATATTTCTATTCACAACCTCCATGTTGTTGAGATATTGACCAAACACAATATCATTGAACTCTTTATTGACGATGTCTTTAGTGCTACACAAAGATGCATAGGCATATGCAAGAGGTTCCTCTTCCATAATTATGGCAAGCTCTTGGCCTTCTAGAGCACATGACCCAGGTGGATATTGGTGGCCACCTATCAATTCCACTTGGACCCCCACCATTGTTTCTTTCAGCTTTTCAATTTCCTTAATTGTAGAATAGGTTGCTATTTTTAGTAGTTTTTCGGGTCCTGAACTTCCAGAGTCGTTTTGAGGCCCTAAACAACATTTTTTGGGAAAACTGGGAGCAACAAGGGTCCATAGACCGATGTTACTCATCCAAAAGTTGTAGTTCACAGATAGATATTTCTAATGAGATATTTTGCACATCAAACGAAGATCGTATTCCAAAGTTACGGCCCCGGGAAGTTGATGTTCTAATTTACCCAAACGGGGCCCACAATTTGGCGTTTCATCTTCTAGGGTTAGGTTTTTGGATGTTTAGGGTTTTCCATTGTTTCTCAACAATAAATAGGCCTTCGAGCCTCATTGTAACATAGTTTAGAGGCATGTAGCCACCACATCTCTTCTCAGAGATAAGCTACCATGGCCCTAGCTGATTTACTTCCATTTCTGTTTGTAATCATGTTTTAGTATTTTATAGTAATGAAATGAAGTATTATTTCCGCTGCATATCTGTATTTATGGTTATCCCTATAATTTGTTGCATTCCCATTTAAATCCAGACCAGTGGCATTAGAGCAGTCTTCTTTTTGTCTGTGTTTCTTTGCATGTCCCCAATGAGGTCAGGATATAAAGAGTTAGAGCTTGAACTGGTTGAACTTTTGCAAGACCAGCCTCAGAAATCTCGACGGCCTCTGTTACACTGAATTTTGTCACCTTGACTATCTGCAGTTATATGGCCCCATCAATAGCCATATTGTCCTCTTTGTCAAGCCCCATACCTCTGATCTTCATGTCAAAACTTCAAAAGAGAGAAAGTCACTTAAAAACATGTTTATCTCTGGGTACGCAGGTTCTCTCTACCTTACCTGCGTGTACGCATCCCAAACACACTGTACCTGCGTACTTGTACGCTCTGTAAGCCAAAGGATGGGTGCGTACCCCTGGAAAGGTCAAAAGGCGCGAGTTTCATCTCAAAAAAGTTACTTGTGGCCACTTCTAGAGCCTTCTAGAAGAGTGTTTGACGTGTATTGAGCGCCTCCAGATGGTTCATGCATCCCTATGATAGAGGAACTTATCCCATCAAGAGAGGAGCTACCCCATCCAAAAGAGGGAGTATCCCATTGATGTTGAAACTGAATAACTTCCTCTAGAACACTATAAATACAGGCATTGGGCCATGGGAGGGGAAGTTGAAAGCTGAACATTCTAAAGGGTAGATGTTGCTGGAATTAGGACTTCCATTGTTGGCTTGTGAGGAGAGATTACTATCCTTTCTTGTTTCATTTGGGAGTGGGTGAGCTTGTCAAAGTAGAGGAAATCTCTTGCTGGACCCTGGGAGGAACTTGCACAACACCAAGGCTCAGGTTGTAATGGTTTCTTTTTTGTTTCCTTAATACAAATAAGTCCATTCTTCTCAATGATTTGTGTTAATGAATTGTTTCATATACTCCTTGGTCTATATGTTGAATATGCTTTGTTTTATGGAATATTCAGGTGTTATGTAATCGTTTGATTGTTAGTGTATGCAGGTTTCAAAGTGAAGGAGGAGCTCATCCGGATCAGCGAGGCTGGACTACTACAACGAGCGTTGGACTTGAGGTAGGATCAAAAACACTTGGTTTCTCATAGAATAATGCATTTTTAGAGAAGGATTGCTCTTAATTGTCTTGTTTGTCACTAGAGAGTCTTAGACTCCTAGGGAGGTTAGTTTTGTCCGCAAAAAATAACTCTTTCCGCATGACAACCACCTCTGCCCATAATTCTTGTCCTAACCCGACACCACTGAGGATGCTTCTTTCCCTTTCCATCAACATCTTGTTCATTTTTTCTACAACTCAATTTTGCTGAGGTGTATATGGAGTAGTCTTCTACCATACTATACCACACTTCTTACAGAATTCTTAAAATTCCTTACTGCAAAACTCTCCACCGTTATGTGTCCTCAACATCTTTATCTTCTTCTCTGTCTAGCTTTCCACTAGAGCCTCAAATTATTTAAACCTATCAAAGACTTCAGATTCCTTCTTGAGGAAATATATACATGTATTCCTTGAGAAGTCATCTATAAATGATACATAGTACACAGACTTACCTAGTGATGGAACCTTCACAGGTCCAAACACATCACTGTGCACAAGTTCTAATATCTATTTCGCCCTCTTACCACCAGAGGGGATACTCACCCAATTATGTTTCCCATATTCACAATTTTCATAGAAATCAAAATCGAGGGAGCTATTACTCATACCTTCTACCATACCTTTACCATAAAGTATTCGAAGGCCCTTTTCTCCAATATGTCCAAACCTTTAATGCCACAATATGGTCTTCTCTCCAGAGACCACTAGATTTTCTGCTCCACTTTCAAGAACCACATAACTATTGCACCCATCAATAACATTGCTACCTTGCAGCTTGTACAGAGTTCCAATCCTAACTCCCTGCATCAATACCAGTGCTCCCTAAACCATTTTGCAGGTATCCTTCTCGAACACTATTTTTACACCTCCATCATCCAACTTGCTTACGGAAATCATATTTTTGACCAATGCAGGAATATGCAGAACACCCAGAAGTGTTCTAACCCTTCCACCTTGCAATTTCAACTTTACTTTTAAACGAAAAATGATTCTAGCCTTCTTTCCATCCCCCCAAGAAGACATCATCACCATCATATTTCTCATACTCGCAGAACCACTCTCTATGGGGAGTGAAGTGAAAGGATGCACCTGAGTCAATCAACGATGCCTCATGATATACATGTGTACTTGAAGAAGTGAAGTACACATCCCCGCCTTCATATGAGGTGGTTTTCACCTTTGCAGAAGGAGAATCATCAGATCCCTTTCCTTTATCAGGAGATTTAGATTTACAGTCCCTTTTGTAATGCCCTTCCTTTCCACATTTCTAGCAAACCACCTTGACAAGTTTTCCTGGAGATTTAGATCTCCCTCTAGATTTATATCTCCCACTCAATGATTTATTTTTATTTCTATTCGGGGACCATCCTTGTACAGACAAGGCATCACCATTCTAGCTCTCCATATTTTTCTGTCTCATCTCCTCTGTCAACAAGGATGAAACTATTTCATCAAATTGCAAGGCAATTGCATTGCTACCTATTGCAATAACCAGACTATCCCACGAATCCAGTAGTGAACACAACAAACTGATGCACTTATCTTCATATGAAATTTTAATATCAACAGATAATAACTGTCTTACCATAGTATTAAATGCATTCAGATTCTCTATCATCGAGTCTCCATCTTCATCCTCAGGTTATACAGTTTTTTCCATAGGAACAATTTATTCACCAGAGACTTAGATTGATATAAAGTCCCTAACTTGTCCTACAAAGCCTTCATCGTAGCTTCCCCTGATACATTCAATAATATTGAATCTGAGACACACAATCATATTGTGATCTTTTCCTTTCGATCCAACTTTTTCCATTCTTCATGGAGCACTCTCATTGGTTTAGTACTCGGATCTACCATGATCCCCTAATCATTATCCACCAACAGATCCTCTATCTTGACTTTCCACAACTCAAAACTCTGACCATTAAATTTATCGATCTCTATCTTTCCATTGCTTGTCATCTTCTTTCACCATCAGAATCGATCTCACAGATCTCCCACTAAACAAGGTCCACCACAGGCCCCGGTGAAACCCCTCAGCAACAAAGATGTCCCCTTGCAGCCAAAACAACTTTGATACCAAATGTAGGTTTTAACCCTGTACAGAAATTACCTGCATACGAATTCTAAAACACAGAAAATAAATAATGGGAGAGCATAACACATAAAACACATATACACAGAGATTTCCCCTTAGATCCCAAAACTGGGACTACCAGCTTGATTTTTCATTATGTTCCTTTCAATGTTGCAATACATATTTGTACATGCTGAAGCATCCAATACCATGGACCGAAAATCATCGCGTCCAAAACCATGGACCGAATACCATTGCATCCAAAACCAATTGCGAAAAATCATGTAAAATAACATAGGTAGGTCTGCCCAACCTAATATAGAGCCCATAGAGTGAGGTTACCTGCACCCCACAAACCTTCTATGAACCCCTCCCCCACCCACTACCAATCGGTGCAACAAAGGGGGGGCTTCGCCCCCCTCTGAACCCCTCGGTTAACTATGTGGGCTAGTCATGGAAAGAATATAACACAATCCAACATTCTCCCACTTGTTCTTTTCTTTCCACAGGGGGCCACAAGAGAGCTTAGTCATTTATCCAGCCCTACAATGCCCATTGTTTCTCTACACCAAGAGAACTTCTTTGGGTATAATAACTTTAATATTCAAGAACTTTTCATGAAATTTTCCTCAGAAGGAAGGGGAGTTGAATTAAAGTGTATCATAGAGAAACTAGGAAAGATAATCAACTCTAACGAAATGAAAAATATTATAAATAAATAACAACAAGGCATAATTGCATAATTATGTTCGCTAGAGGTTCCCACATCGAAATAATTTATTTCTCCAGATCTCCAAAAAGTCTTGGAAAATCATTCCAAGGTCTTCGAGACTCCTAAAGGCCTCCCACCTTTTTGTGATCATGATCACGCTATTCATTTGATTCTAAGAGGTGTTCCTCCAAACATTAAGCCTTACAGATATCCCTATGCCCAAAAGTGTGAAATTGAACGTATGGTTGCAGAAATACTAGAGATGTGTATAATTCAACCTAGTCAAGTTTCTTTCTCTGCTCCAGTAGTATTAGTGCACAAGAAGGATGGGTCATGCCACATGTGTCTGGATTATAGGGAGCTCTACAAGCTCACTATTAAAGATAAATTTTCCATTCTTGTCATTGATGAATTATTGGATGGATTGCATGGATCAATTTACTTCACCAAGTTGGATCTTCGTTCAGGATATCATCAAATCAGAATGAAGACTAAAGGCATTCTGAAAACAACAATTAGAACTCATGAGGGTCATTATGAATTTTTGGTCATACCTTTTGGCCTTACCAATGCACCTTCTACATTTCAAGGTTTGATGAAATCCATTTTCAAACCCTTCCTTAGAAAATTTGTGTTATTTTTTTTTGATGATATACTAATCTACAACAAGTCTTGGAAGGATCATGTTCAACATGTTGAGAGGGTGCTAAAACTATTGGAGGAGAAACAATTATATGCAAAAATCTCCCAATGTTTCTTTGGAGTACAAGAGGTGGAATATCTAGGTCATATTGTATCTCATGAAGGTGTGAAGGTAGGCCATAGAAAAATTAAAGCCATTAAGGAATGGAAAATCCCCACATCCATAAAGATCTACTGTAACACCCTCTGAGGTAAATGTGCATATAAACAACATAATAGGAATAGAAATACAATAAACATATCAACCATCAAAATCCATATATATATCAGTACATTTGCACATGAAAATCAAGGGAATGAATTTTTCACTAATAAATGCAATGAACCAATCGATGATGGGACTACCACATTCCAATCGACCATACATTGGTTGAGCCAAGTCTCTCTTCAGCCAATCACCCCTGTGCCATATTCCAAGCATGAATGTGGGACTCATAAAACACATCAAAAAACACCAGTCAATGTGGATGCTACCAGAGTTCTCTGCCCACACCGTGAGGAATTTGAGTGCCTCTTAGTCTCTCAGGCTTTACCATGCATCTGCAGTCTGATCCAGCGATCACTAGGCCCTACACTGATACAGACTCTCCAGGATTTACCGTGCATTCCATCCAGGAATCACTAGGTCCAACGGAGAGAAAATGCACCTCTTTGCTTTACCGTATATCTCGGCGTTCAATGGCAAGGATTCCTAGGCCCACCAAGGCACACAATCTATTTTTACCACAACCCGCAGTCTGATTCAAGGGTTACTAGGTCAGTGGCTTTATGCATCCTTAGTTTGTTTCAGGGACCACTACCACCATGTGTTTGTGAATTCAGAGATCCACCCCACTCAGCTTCGAATCCAATTTGACCATCACCAACAAAATGCATGAGAGAACCCATCTCATCAAAACTATCAGGAAATGGCAAGGCTAGGCTGAAAATACTATCACACCTGGCAAGATCCATGCCATGGTAGAAAAGAAACACATGCAATCCCATGCATGCCAAATATATCAAGGAAAATACACATGCTCATTGATATCTACAATGAACCCTATTGTATCTGCTTGATCCTGCCTTCCCTTACTTGATCCTTTCTTCCTCTTGCTTTCTTTTCTTTTTTTGCTCCAATGCCAAATGCTCCAAGAAAATTCTAAGTGTCCAATTGTATGAGAGAGAGAAAGAGAATAATGAGAGAGCTCCAAACTAAACTAACCAAGTCTTTCCCACTGATCCTCAAAAGTCTTTTTGTCAATGAGGCCTCTATTTTATTCATTTTCCATTATTGTCCTTCAATTTCCACCTCACATGCAACAAGTGACCTTTCACCTTCCTTTTCACCCAATTTCCATTATTTTCATAAATAAATGTGCCAAAATACCTTTTTACATCTTTAATTCCTTATCCATTTCCTTTTCCAATTTCCTTACCCATAAACAACCAAATGAACACCCCAAAAAATGTCTTTCCCACCATTCAACTTGGAATACATGTCCCATCATTCATGGTATTTATATATTTTTTACATGGAATTTTCACCAGGGTTGTTACAACTGCGAGGCTTTCTATGGCTGATAGGGTATTATCACAAGTTTTTAAGAATTATGGGTGAATAGTAGCACCTCTAACAACACTATTGAAGAAATATGCATATGGACTCCAAAGCCAACGAAAGCCTTTGAACATCTTAAAGAGGCAATGTGCCAAGTATCAGTCTTAGCTACGCCAGACTTCACAAAAACCTTTATTGTGGAATGTGATGCCTCATGAAATGGAATTGGTGTTGTTTTAATGCAAGAAGAAATACCCATTGCTTTCAAAAGTTTCCGAATCAAAGGAAAGTATTTACACAAAGCTATTTATGAGAAGGAAATGTTGGCAATACTACATGCACGTAATAAATGGAAACCCTACCTAATGGGAAGACATTTCAAGGTAAAAATAGATCATGATAGTCTTAAATACCTTTTAGAACAAAGATTTTCTTTAGAAGAGAAATGAAAATGGGTCACAAAGATGTTGGGTTATGACTTTGAAATCATCTACAAAAAAGGGAAGCAAAATGTTGCGGGAGATGCACTTTCAAGAAAGGATGAGGATGCGGAAGCATTGCTTTGTGCCATTTCTATTATCCAACCAGATTGGATAAACGAAGCAAGGGATGAATGGAAAAGTGCTGAAGAAGTGTGGGAACTCATTCAAACGTTACAACAAGATCCGAATACATCTGATACATTTAACTGGAAAAATGATTCATTATGGTACAAAGGTCACTTATACCTATGTAAGAATTCCCAACTCAAACAAAATATTCCTATCAAACTGCACACCTCTCCCTTAGGAGGGCACGTAGGATTTTTAAAAACTTACCAAGAGGTTAAGAAGGAATTTCTTTGAGATTACTTTAAATTAGATATTCAAAAGTTTGTGGTGGAATGTTTGGTTTTCCAACAAAATAAAGTTGAAACAATTAAGGCCCCAAGTCTATTAAAACCTTTATCGATTCCAAGCCAACATTAGGAGGAGGTTTCAATGGATTTTATGACAATATTACCCAAGTCTAAAGGAAAGAATTTTATCATGGTGGTAGTTGACAGACTTACCAAGTATACATACTTTTGTGCATTATTGCATGCATTTAAATCTAGTATAGTTTCTACTACATTTATGGAAACAATTCAAAATCTACATGGAAACCCAAAGATTATTGTAAGCGATAGAGGTCCCATTTTCACTGGAAATTTCTGGACAAAATTATTTTCTTGTCTTGGTACTCAGTTAGCTCTTAGCTCATCTAATCATCCTCAATCTGATGGGAAAACTGAGATTGTAAATGAACATTTGGAAGGATATCTTCATTGCTTTGTATCTGATAAACAGACACAATGGGTCAAATGGTTCCCTCTAGCTGCATGGTGGTATAACACTTCCTTCCATATCGTAGAAAAAATGACCCCAATTATGGCACTTTATGGATATCATCCAGCATCCATCACATCATATTTAAGAGAAAATTATAAGGTTCAAGCAGTGGAAGATCACATCGAACATCAAAAACAAGTTCTCCAACTCTTAAAGGATAACCTCACTTTGGTGCAGAATAGAATGAAACAACATGAATATCAACATTGCAGCGAAAGAAGTTTCCATGTAGATGACTAGGTATTCCTATGGCTACAACCATATAAACAAATGTCCCTCAAGCAAGCTAAGAAGGATAATAAATTATCACCAAAGTATTATGGTCCATACAAGGTGTTGCAAAATATTGGTACTATGGCATACAAATTGGAGCTTCCTAAATCTTCCTGAGTGCACCCAATTTTCAATGTTTCATGCTTAAGGAAGGTTATAGGTGACAAACTCCTAGTTCAAATAATACTTCCAGAACTTGACGAGGAAGGAAAAATCATATTGGAACCTAAAGCAGACACAGAAACAAGAACTCGACAGCTACGAAATCGATCAATTTCGGAGTATCTCATCAAGTGGAAGAACTTCTCCGCTGAATATTCCAAATGGGAGGGTGAGAATTTTATATAGAAGCATCCAAAACTATTGAAGCATTAGGGACAACATTTTTTTAAAGGAGAAGGACATGTTAAGTCCCTATAATACTAGTGATTCCCCCATTACTATTGTCATTGTAGCCCTTATTGTTATTGTTGTGCCCTTATTGTCCCCATCTTATTATTATTATGCCCCACAGAAGCCCACTATTGTTATTATTGTGCCCCTATATTATTATTGTTATGTCGGCTTTGATTATATTGTGACCCCTTAGACTCCTATATATAGAAAGGAGGTTTTGTCATTTGTATCATCCAATAATTGTTCATTTAGGTAATGTAAAATAGGTTTCCCCCTCAAAGAGGCTGAATTTGAAGGTGTTGATGTATCCTTTCTTCTATTTTGAGAGTTTGTTACATAACATAGATGGATTTTTATTTTCAGTTTTCTTTCAGCACTTCACAAATCATTTTAAAATAAAAAAGGATAATTTATAAGTGGTCATTCCATCGATGAGTGCTATGACATTGACACTAACACTTTTATGCCACCATTCTATGAAATAATGCCAGAAATGATAGGGTTCCACATCCCTTACATAGGTAAGGCGGTGACGTGTGGGGAAGGTGAACATATATCCATAAAGTTGATGTTAGGATTCCATAAAGGAAATATGTATTCTATTAATCAAATAATGTTACAAATAAATACATGAAGTGTTGTCTCAAGATAGGGAAACTATATTGGACACACAATCTGTTGGTTGAGAGAATATCTCAACCACACACAAGTCTAGGAAATGAATAGGAACAAACTCCTCTCGATAGAAATAATCACAACTAAGACAAGTAGGAATTACATATTGCAACACACCCCCTTAATGAGTATTTGTCTCAACATCAATTTCCAAAGTCTAGTTGTGGTCAAACATAACAAAATAATATGTTGATGTCCATATAAAGGAGCAACCATCCATCAGAATGCATGGGTGCCAACCGCTACAACCGCTAGTGTACTAGGATTCCCTTCGTATACATGGTTCTGTCAACCATTATAACTGAAAAAAGGTACCTGTACCTGCAAATCCCCCTCCAAAATCATCATCATGGGCTTTATCGGATTACTCGTAACCATGCTTTGGGTTTTATCAGATCACCCTCAACCATGCCACCAAGGGCTCTCAGCCACCATGGCTCAACTCAGCCACCAAGGCTCAACATAACCACGAAGGCTCAGCACAGCTACTATGGCCCAAAAATCTACCACTAAGGCACTCAAGACACTCTGGGCCACAAACCTACCACTAGGGAACCCCAACCACTTTGGGCTACAAGCCCACCACTAGGGTATTCCAGCCACTAAGGCTCACCAAAGGCCTGACTCAACCAGGCCCAAGGTTTTATTGGCTCACCCTCAACCATGCCAAGGGTTTTGTCAACTGACACTAAACCATGGATACAAGAATCCCTATCCACTTCAATCTCACATGTGCTTTCTAGCTTACCACAAACCAACACCGCAGAATACAAAGTGGTTTTTAGATTACCACAAACTGTATGGGGGTACACATGCCTCGTTAGGCTTACATTACACATTCCAACTCTTAGCATTACCAGGTACATACATTATGAAGACCACTATAAAACATCCTGGACTTACTTACTAATAAATGTATGTGACACTTAATACACCATGAGTATTTTCATCAAACCCACACTAATTCACACAAACTTGATTGTCCATTGTCCTCCAATCTTTGATGTTTCCATTTTCAGTGTTGTGTCTTCATTATATCTAGTTGTTAAGCATTCCTGCAAATGAATTTGTCTATTATTGGAATGGCCAATTCCAAAATAAACTTAAACTGGTGACAATAGTTGGCCAGAATAAATCTCATAAAAACAAAATGTACAATTCTTTCAACTAGATTTACATTCATAACATGGCCCAATCAAACTTAAATTCAAAGCATTGAAGCCTTTCAATAGCTCCAATTCTGCCACTGTAAATTTTTATGCTTCTTCGAGAAAGCATAACTATTAGTAAGATTGGAACCACTGCTGCACGAAGGTGTTTCAATGTGAGACCTCTAATGACGTAATGAGTCAATTTGTAAAGTTTCTTATCTATTGCTTCTACAATTTCTGCAAAGAGAAAAAAAACTATTAACCATAACAAGTATACAATTTATCCCTTTTATTGAAATTCCCACCATTGCCATTCTATTGCCTCCAAAGTACAGTTGGCACACCGCCGGTGATTCTTAAGCAGCTCTAGAGGCAGGGGCCATGGTAAAAGGTTGGCCTAGTGAAATCCCTCCTCGACCATGTTAGCTCTGCTATAACTATGGCCTTTTGAAGGCCGAACATAAGCTTGGTCATATTGATTATGCTCAAAAGAAAGCTCACAACAATCATCTTCATTCTTCTCCTTTACCCCACCTACTCTCTTTCACCCCCGCTGCCTCTGTTTTTCTCTAATCTTGGCATAAAACCCCATTTTTTCAAGCCTCGAGCACGAAGCTTAAAACCCCATAACACCACATCCACATGATCTTGCACTTCCATAACCCATTGTCACCTTTAAATTATGGTCGTAGATCACCGCACCCTGATCCTATGGTTCTCTATCATGCGTAATGAAAATATGCGTGATCAACTCCCCACCTTCCAATCATCCCCACTACAATTGGATGGCATTCGCGCTCCCCGCGACCACAAAGTAATGGAACATTAATGCCCGATGGAGAGTGGTTTCCTCTCTCCTTCGCCGCCACGTGTCACACTCTGAATGGAATCATGTACCATTTCCTTTTTACCGCCCAACGTCCTAAGCCGATGCGAGAAATATCGCTTACCGTCTGGTCCCACATTCCCGCCAGATAAACGCCATGCGCCTTCACTACCCGATCACTGTTGGATCCATCCGCCTGAGATCCAACGGCCCATGATCACTCCGCTCTCATCTCTCCCAATGCCCTCCACTAAGCCATCCTTGTCGTCCATCCGCTCGATCCAACGACTGATCTTCCTCCTTCATCTAGCCCATCCATTCGCCACTCAATCCACACCCCCTAACTGTTCCATGCACCCGAAGGACAAAGGCGACCGACTCACCAGTACTAAATGTAGCCCTTAGGTCTATAGCAGACATTGAAGCATTAGATGATGTATTCTTGAAGCACTGGGAGACAAAAAAGATCTGTTGTATTAACATACTGTGTTTGGAAACCTCAAGAGGGAGAATGGGGAACCATTGCCTGATTTTGATAAAAGATTCAATTGTATGTATAGTAAAATACTAGCTGAAGTAAAGCCTACTCCCACCTTTGCCAAACTCACCTATGCCAATGCTTTTGACTTTGATTTTTGTCTGCTTTTAAGAGAAAGAAGATGTGCCACTCTGGCCGAAATGCAAGATGCAACCTTAGAGGTGGAATCTAATATCATGGCTGTAGAAAAGCTCAAAAGTCATCCTGATAGAAGAAGGCAGAGAGGTGAGGCTTCTTCTTCCTCTGCTTCATCTTCATAACCTAAATTAGACAAAATGACTAAAATGATAGAGTCATTGGTTGCTGAGATATCTAAGCTGAAGGTTGAACAGAGCTCTGGTAAGGTAAAAATTCCAAGAACATTTGCTCTAAGAAACCCAAATCCACTCAGAAGAGCAAATGAACAATTGCAGATAATTCAGAGGGGTAAAGAAGCCAATGGAGAACAAAAGGTTAAGGCTCCATTCCAAAACATAGTCATGGAGGAGGAGCAATTTGAAGAAGAGGATGAGATTCATTGCATGGAAGATAAAGGCAGTGCTGCCTTTTTGACATTGGCTTCCTATGAAGAATCATTACTCCAAAGCCAAACCAGTCAAGGGTGGGACAGAGAGGCTGTTTTGCAGACTGATGAGCAACAAAGATATAATCTGAGGTCAAGAACAAACAATGTCAAAGAAAATCCTACCCAAAGAGCTGTTGTCCCAACAGAACAACAGAAGACCAGACAGAAGAAGCCAGTAGATGACTGAGCCATCCTCAAAGCACTAGCCCAAGAGGTAAGAGGTCTTGACAAGTCCCCTTCCCCTTTCAGCTTTGAATCAGAAGTCTAGAAGTTAAAAATATCTGTGCCTCTGATAGAACTTGCAATGAGTGAAGTTTTTAGAAAACCTATCTTTTATGTCCTTGAGCTAAAAGCCTCACAAGCCTCTCATGACTATGTAAATTTGCAAGATGATAAGCCTACAATTGTGCTTAGCCCAATGACTAAACCTGCTGATAATAGCTCCCCATCATTATATGTCTCCTTGACCATTCATGACAAAATCCTCTACAATTTCCTGCTGGACACAGGGGCCAACCAGAATTTAATGCCTAAAGTTGTCATGGAAGAGTTAGGCCTTGATATCACCAGCCCATATCATGATTTATTTTCATTTGATTCAAGAAAGGTAAAATGCCTAGGATTAATCAAAGACCTAGCCGTTACCCTAACGCAGCTACCCATGAAGAGAATGATGATGGACACTATGGTAACAGATGTCCCTCCTATGTTTGGCATGCTGCTGTCTAGAGGGTGGATTAAGAGACTAGGTGGGACATTACAAAATGATTTATCTTATGCTACTGTCCCAGTTTTTGGAGGGGAGAGCAAGAGATTATATAGGAAATCAGAACTGGCATATATCATCAGTGATGAGAAGAATCCTTCTAATCATCCCATTTATGCTGTGGACACTGATTTTGGGGCATGTATTCTCAAAATTGAGGAATCCTAGAAGGCCTCATTGCAGCTCAAGAAACCAATAGTCCAGGCTGAGGGAGAGAAAGGAAGTCAAGAGTGGGAAATGTTCTTTGATGGAGCATGTTCAAGGGAGACTGCAGGAGTAGGGGTGGTGTTGATTTCTCCAAAACAAGAAAGCACACACCTGTCTTTTAAGCTGTCTTTCCAAGTCACCAACAATATACCAGAGTATGAGGCTCTGATATTGGGCCTTAACACAGCCAAAGACAGAGAAATCAGAAGCATAAAGGTGTTTGGAGATGCTGATCTCATCATTCAGCAAGTGAACAAAATGTTTCAAGCAAAGCACCTAAGGTTGAAAGCATATAGAGATGAGGTATGAAGACTTAAAGACTCTTTTTATAGTTTTTGTATCTCATACATCCCTAGAGTCAAAAATCAGCTCGTTGATTCCCTTGCTGTGTCTGCTAGCATGTTTATCCCTCCATGCCTCCCAGACTAATCTATCAAGTTCAGATGAAATGTAGACCATCTTTGCCTGATAATGTCCAGCATTGGAAAGTTTTTGAAGATGATAATGAAGTAAATAGGTTTCTTCAAGTCATTGATGAATTCTCAAAAATGCAAATTGATCAAGAGAATGAAGCCTTGGAAGAAAATTCCCAGGCCCAACTTAGAAACAAAATTGGCAAAAATAGCATTGTCCAACTACCCAGTAATCACATACCTAAAGGACTAGTTCCTTTAGAAAAGTTGTTCAACCAGAATGATGTGCCTTATAAGGCTGCCCAAAAAGAAGACCAATTTGCATTCCATAGGCATAACATAGGGAGTCTAGATCATCCAAGATATGTAAATCTTTCCACCCATCTATCTACTGCCCAATGTTCTGAGTACTGCAATTTAATGAAGTAGTTTGCTGATGTTTTTGCCTGGGAATATAGTGACCTGAAAACTTATGACAAAAAGATCATCTAGCATAGAATTCCTTTAGAGAAAGACACCATCCCTTTCAAACAGAAGCTGAGACCCATAAATCCTTTGCTCCTCCCTCTGATTGAAAAAGAAATCAAGAAGTTACTGGCTGCCAACATCATAGTCCCTCTCAGCTATTCAAAATGGGTAGCCAATTTGGTAGTGGTAAGGAAGAAAAGTGGAGAAATCAAGCTCTGCGTTGATTTCAAAAACTTAAACAAATGCTCTAAGAAAGACAATTTCCACTACCCAAGATGGAGTATTTTCTGCAGAAAGTCTCACGAGCGAAAGTGATGTCTTTCCTGCATGGATTTTTAGGGTATAATCAGGTTGTTGTGCATCCAAATGACCAAGAGAAGACTGCATTTACCACCCCTTGGGGCACTTTTATGTATTCCAATATGCCTTTTCGGCTGATGAACAATGGAGCCACCTTTCATAGAGCTATGGATATAGAATTTGTGGGAGAGAAGGATAAGTTTGTCCTTATCTACCTTGATGATATAACAATATACTCTAGTAGCCATCAAGACCATTTGCAGTATTTGAAGAAAGTGTTCCTAAAGTGTAGAAGGTTTTGGATTGCAGTCAATCCTAAAAAGTCACAGTTTGCTTTAGAAGAAGGCAATTTGTTGGGGCATGTTGTTTCTGCTGCAGGTGTCAGAATCGACCCAGAAAGAGTAAGAACAATATAGACCTTGTTTGTCCCAAGATCAAAGAAGGATATCCAGTCCTTTCTGGGCAAGATCAATTTTGTAAGGAGGTTTATTCCTCACTTTGCAGAACTTGTAAAGCACATTACCTCCATGTTGAAAAGGGGGTCAAGGATAAAATGGACTGATGCAAGAAGAAGATCTTTTGAATCCATTAAGAAAGATATTATGGAAGCTCTTGCTTTAATTAGCCCAGACTACAATAAGGAGTTTCATATATTTTCATTTGCCTCTGATGACACCCTTGCAGCAGTTTTATTGTAAGCAGATGAGGAAGGTTTAGAACATCCAGTGGCATTTTTCAGCAAAACCTTAAGAGATGTTGAGCTAAGGTATGATATCATTGAAAAGCAGGCATATGCTCTTATCAGATCTTTGAAAGCTTTTAGGATTTACATTCTGCGTTCCAAGATAATTTCATATGTACCCTCTGCTTTAGTAAAAGATGTCCTAACACAGCCAGATGTTGATGGAAGAAGGGCTAAATGGATTGCAAATCTTACTGAATTTAATGTAGAACTGAAGCCCACTAAGCTTGTCAGAGGTCAAGGCCTTGCTAGATTAATGGCTGAAGAAAATTGCACAATGTTGGATATGAATTTGATAAACATAAATTCAGAAGATAGTCAGACAAAAGAAGAAATAGTTGAACCGAGGCAAAATTAGTCATTGGTAAAAAAATATAGCTTCTTGTGAATGGTATTCTACAATGGCTCAATTCTTGCTGAAGCTAGAAGTTCCTCTAGGACTTAGTTCAAGCCGAGCCAGAACTATCAAGCTCAGGGCAGCTAGATACTGCATTCATGAAAATCTGCTCTACTAGAGGGACCCCTCGGGAATTATTTTAAGGTGTCTGGACAAAGAACAATCCCTAAAGGTTATACAGCAGTTTCATTCTAGCATATGTGGAGGACATCACTATTGGAAAACTACAGCTCATAAAATCCCGAGAGCTAGGTAGTACTGGCCCACCCTGTTTGCTGATGTCTTTTCTTTTGTTAAATCTTGGGACAGGTGCCAAATATTTGAGGGGAACAACAATTGAAATCTCTGCCCTTAAGACCCATACATGCTAGTGGCCCTTTTCAGCAGTGGGGCATGGATTTCATTGGAGAAATCAATCCACATTCCAGTGGCCAGCATAGATGGATCTTAGTGGCCACTGATTACTTCACTAAATAGATTGAGGCCATCCCTACCATAAAGGCTAATCACCATGTGGTCACGAAGTTCTTAACAGAGAACATCTTCACTAGGTTTGGTTGTCCACATAAACTGATTACAGACAATGTAGCGGCCTTCAAGGCAAAAGAGTTGGTGGACATGTGTGACTCAATGGGCATTAATCTAGTTCATTCCACCTCATATTACCCCCAACGTAATGGTCTAGCAGAATCTTCCAACAAAATCCTGATAAGGATAATTAAAAAGCTATGGGAAGACAACAAAAAGAATTTGGGATTCTAAGCTCAAATATGCACTGTGGGCTGATAGGGTGACCACCAAGAAATCCACAGGGAATTCTCCATTCAAGCTGGTATATGGGACTGAGGTTGTGTTCCCAATTCAGTTAACCCTCCCTGTGGCAAAGTTCTTGCAAGAAGAGAAGGAGAAGGAAGAGGACATGTCAAAAAGGATTACTGATTTAGCAGAGGTACATCAAATCAGAGAACAACTGGTTGAAAGGTCTGTAGCACATCAGAAGAGAATCAAGGAAGCTTTTGACAGGAAGGCAAAGACAAACAGTTTTCAGGCTCGAGACTTGGTTCTTAAGTGGGATGCCCTGAATGAGAAGAAAGGAAACCATGAGAAGTTTGACGCTTTATGGACAGGGCCTTTTATCATTTCTTAGAATCAAGGGAACAATACTTTTATACTGCAAATTATGGAAGGGGAGACAGTTTTTGATGGCCCAGTTAATGGCCAATTTTTGAAAATTTATGTTGTATAAGGTTTTCAGGCCTTCAAGCTGTAAATATGTTAATTTATCAGTTTTAGTATAGACTCAGTTAGACTCCATGCCCAATGGAACACTAGGAAATTTTGCTAATCTGGTTTTCACAGGAAAGGCAATGATTTGCAGTTCTTGAGACCTCACAAGGAGGATCTCATCCCTAGAAGGAGCCAGTGTTAGCTCTGTTATAACTATGTTATTTGGAAGGCCGAATATAAGCTTGGTCACATTGATTATGCTTAAAAGAAAGCTCACAACGGTCATCTTCATTCTTCTCCTTTACCCCACCTACTCTCTTTCACCCCTGCTGCCTCCGTTTTTCTCTAATCTCGGCATAAAACCCCATTTTTTCAAGCCCCGAGCGCAAAGCTTAAACCCCCATAACACCACATCCACATGACCTCGCGCTTACATAACCCAACATCGCCTTTAAATTATGGCCATCGATCACTACACCCCGATCCAATGGTTCTTCGTTGCGCCTAACAAAAATCTGTGCGACCAACTCCCCACCATTCGATCATCCCCACCACAATCGGACGGCATTCACTCTCCCCGTGACCACAAAGTAATGGCATGTTAATGCGTGATGAAGAGTGGTTTCCTCTCTCTTCCACCGCCACACGTCACACTATGAATGGAATTGCGCACCATTCCCTTTTTACCACCCAACGTCCTAAGCCGGTGTGAGCAATATTGGTTACCGCCCAGTCCCACGTTCCCTCCCGATAAACGCCATGTGCCTTCGCCACCCGATCATCGTTGGATCCGTCTGCCTAAGATCCAATGACCCATAATCACTCTGCTCTCATATCTCCCGATACCCTCCACTAAGCCATCCCCGCCGTCCATTCTCTCGATCTGATGACTAATTTTCCTCCTTCATCCAGCCCATCCATTCGCCACTCAGTCCATGCCCCCTAACTGTTCCATGCACCTGAAGGACGAAGGTGACCGGCTCACCAGTACCAGGAGCAATTACTCCGCAACAACCACATTCAACATGTAGTATGTCCAAGAAGGAAAAGGACCGAGTATGAGTATGTAGTTGCATTTAGCAGTTATGGAACTTAATGGATAAGGACACTCCAACCACCTGAGAGGACAACAGAGCACCCGAGGAGATCAAATTCACTCACAGAGACAAGTAAACGCACTCAAAACCTCCATTAGGCAACTAAATGTAGTTGGTGGTCAGTTATGATCCCTCCATACCTAAAATGGCCAAGTGCCTTTGTAATGAAATTCTATATATACCCGAAAACAAGATGTAAACATGGTTGATGGTTGATGTTTTGATGTAAGGTTTTACTTCTGGAGACTGTAACTACTTTCACACTTGTAGTGTCTCGTCTTCATTTTTAGCTAATACAAGCTTCTTTTGTTGTTAATTGCTCACTTTCCATTTCTATTCTCTTCTAAGCTGTGCCTGATATGTTGTATTTCTGAACTCTTGATGTTTAGCATTAGAGTAGCTGTCATCCTACCTCTGTGTTAAAATCTTGTATGTGTCATTAAATAAATTATTCTATAGCAACACATTCTATATCATGCCATGATATTCAAAGTCAATGCAAATATGTGAGAATAGAGCAATGCCTCGATGATGAAGACAAAGCCCACATCAAAAGACTCTAAACTCGCTTTCACTCTACAGTTAACCGCCATCGATGAAAGTCATTTCCTCATAGATCTTGGAGAACTGGGCTCCAAATATGACTGATATTGTGACCAAAGATCTTGTATCTCAACACATCTCTTTCATGTCTATACAATTGGATCAAGCGGTTCAACTATTTGATATCGAAAAACCGAATGGATCTCCTATAGAATGGATTCCTCGAAGGAATTGTGAAACAGAAATAGGACTTTGAGTTTTTTTCCAACGTCCCTGACTGGAATGACTCTCATGCTGGCTTCATTGCATCAACGCTAAATAATCAACGCATGGAAGAACAAGTCGTTAGGACTTCTAAAGGCATGAGTAGGCCACTCCACAGACTGCTCCAAACTTAGCTGACCAAAATGAAACCTACGAATAGATCCCAAAGGAAAAAAATAGGCACCGTTGGAGTTGTGGGTAGATCTAAGATCAGTCACCGCAATCGCTCTAAGATCCAACTAATCAATACGATGCTCCACAAACAGCGTTACAGTGCCTCGACTCTCAGAACCCTGGTCGATGGACAAACTAAAAATTAAATCAAAATATACTTTTTATTCCCCAACACTCCGATGAGGGAGGTCAGGCCCAGGCCCATACATGCTCTGATACCATGTTAAATTTGAATAAAGGAAATTTGTATTCTATTAATCAAATAATTTTACAAATAAATACATGAAGTTTTGTCTCAAGATAAGGAAACTATATTGAACACACAATCTGTTGATTGAGAGAATATCTCAACCACACACAAATTGAGGAAAAAAATAGGAACATACTCCTCTAGATAGAAATACGCACATCTGAGACAAGTAGGAATTACATATTCCAATATTTGATACATTTTGCGGAGTACGAAGGTGCAAAGGAAGCTTTCTTCCTCCACACCTTTGTTCTCTACATAATGTATCAACGTTTTTCAACTACCTCCTCTTTCCTCCCCTTTAACCCCCCACAACCACCCCATTTCTTCCTCTACACCATGCTCCGCATAATGTATCAAAATTTTCTTCAGTAGTAATAATTATTTTTACTAATACGTCGAAGTATGCGTCTTCCAATGTTTCAACTTGTAGAAGGTTTCATTTTATCTTGAGTAATACAATATTGCTATATATTTTATGAACTACTATATTAGACCATGCATATTACAATATATAAAATTGTGGAATGTATTACTAAATCTTAAGTCTCAATTCAGCTTCTAGGAAGTGATACTTTGCATTTAATTCATGGATCGACGATGTCATCTATGCACGGAAAGACATCAAGTTGACTTGGTGTCAAGGTGATTGAATATTTAGAGGGGCACATCATCGCAATGTTTGATGTGAAATCAATTAAAACCTACTACAAATTACACCTCAAATATTTGAACAAATTTGATGGGGGAACTTAGAGCAAAGACACAATACTTTATTTCTACAATATGTGCATTGAACAATCATGAATGGTGCACATCAATGGATGATAGATATAAAGGACTTCCTACTATAATAATGGGCACATATGCAATGACAAATATTGTGTGTAGTGCAGAGAAATGCACAATAAAAACTTCCTCCACACATCACACAATGAACTTCCTTCGCACTCCCACACAAGACTAGTGGTCATTCTATTGGAACAATAAGCTAAGTATTGTGCTTATCCAATTTCTTTGGATGACTTTCCACAAACTTTAACCAATATTAAATGATTATGAAGAGGCAAGGTGTTCTTACTATGTGGTTGCAAAAGATGTTTCTACACAAAATATTTGAACAAAGTAAATACCAAACCACATTGATGCATTGTGCTAAGTGCAAAAGAATATATCTTCCTCCCAATTTTACACAATATTTCCCCATATTTCCCTTTTTATTAATGCACTTTAAACTTTATTAATTTGCTCTAATAAGATTCATTGTCCCAGTCATGGAGATGAAGAAGGAGTGAGTGCATCCACCATTAGCTATGAAGAAAAACCTTTTTTCGCAAAGATAATGGATGATGACCACTGCCAAGTGGATTTTCTATAGGGACGTTAGAGACTTTAGTAGGATGGATGGTCTATATTCAATAGGGGTAATTTCGATTGGGCCAGACCTTTAGCTGTTATCTGTATTTCACATCGAAAGAAAATACTTGAACATGTAATTTATTGTCCTAGTCATTATGGCAGCATGGCTTGATGTGCAACATAAATAATGCTTTTTCCTTCAATTAATCTATATGATGGTAATTTAGTGTCAAGCTACTTCATCATTTTGAAATACACTAGTGCATTTTTTATCTTATAATACTGGCGATTCATTTAAAGTTTATGTGGGAACACATTGTCGATAGAGACAAAGACACCTTGCTATTATCAAAATAATAATCAATTTTACATATACATGATTAATAAAATATATTTCAATGTCAATAGAGAATTTTGATATTAATAACCACAATATTTTATCATAATAATTCATAACATCATTTTCTCTCCATGGAGACGTGGAGGAGGATTAAGAATCAGAGGTGTGAGAAGGTGTGCGGAGGCTTTTATCAAATGCTCAAGAGGATTTGGAGTCAGAGGTGTGAGAAGGATTTTATGAGATGCCGAGATGTGTGGATACATTTGTTGGATTATTATGAAATTCTTAATCCTTAGAACCACTTATTTTTATTATTAAATCAGATATATATATATATAAACAAATGAGTCTATCATAATTAAATCAATTCAATGCCTAGTTCGATCAACGGACATGCAATATAGTCAATTAGCTTCTAATATTTAAGAGCTAAATATCTTCAAAACACATTGATTATTCTCCCTTAATATATTTCTTTTGGTTCAAACTGATTTCTATAATTGAATTTGTTATTTTTTATTTGTCGAATTATACATGTAGTTTAATTTTTCATCCACTTAAAGATTATGAAATATTTCATTAAGTTGAGGAAGCTTCCTCTGCATTTTTGCTCTTTGTATTGGTTTAACTCACATTTAGATTGGTTTACCCAATGAGGATTGTGGATGTGTGAAGGAAGCTTCCTCTGCACAATGAAACATTGACTATTGTATAACAAAATTAATAAATGTTAGAATGTCAAAATATTTCTTAAAAGTTTAACCCATTTAACCAAAACCACCAATAGAAAAAATTAAGTACGGAGTAGGGAATGAAGAGGTGGATTTCATTGTGCAGAATGTGAAGATGTAAATGAAGTGTATATGGGGATAGGAATAAAAAATTATTACATAAACGATTGTGGAAAAATAAACATTCTCGAATAACAAAAAATGTGGACTCATTAGATTAATCAATGAATTAATGATAGTGGCAAGGACTATGGTGCATTGTAGGTGCCAATCTTGCTTTAATTTTACAATTAAAATTCTGTCTTTTTAATTTATTGCTAAGAAAATATAATATTATTTTTATAATTCAAAATAAATTTAAAAAATAATACTAATATAATTATTAAAATGATTTTATATTATTAAATTAATTATACAATTAAATATAAATGGATATTATTGAAAAAATAAAAAATAATTACATTTATTTAATTAAAAAATGTATATCATATTTAATAACAACGAAATAAAGGTTATAATTTCTCTTAACCAATAAATAATGAAAACAAAGAAATCATTAATCATTATAAAATTTTAATCTTCTATATATGTATGTTGCATGGAATATCTAATCAATTTGTATAGTTTTTTCTTGGTAATTGGTGAAAACTTATAGCTTTTATATATGTATGGGGTCAAAATTTTTGATTTGTTTAATTTTTTCTGTATAGGCTAACATCTCTACAAAGAATAGAATATAAGTATGGGAGAACTAAACCTACTAGATTTTAATTGAGCTATTGTTCTTTAACAATGCAATTCTACAGTTGATATCATTAAAACATTACAATTTATGCTATCTAAACAATAATTAGAAAAGAAATTATTAATCATAACAAACTTACAATTTTCTTTACATGATTATATGGAAAATATGACGGTTGGAATAGAGGAATATTTTGGAAAAATAATATTGGTTTTAAATAATGTTTCCCATTTCCTCATTTCGAATTTGATATATGAAGAAGGGGTGCACGATGGGGAAAATTATAAGAAAATAATATTCATAATTGTTATACACTCACGATGATAGACACAAGATAGGATAAATGTGACATTGCACTATGTTAGCAAGAGATCTATATTAATACAATGTCTCATGACCCTTGTTTTCATATTCCAAGAGGTCTCTTGGACTCCAATGATTGTTCATATTCCACACCATAACCCTTAGTGGATTAGATGTCCAATATTCCCACCCTTAATTTAAAGGGCTATATATGAGTCCAAGAAGAGAGGTATAATACAAAAAATCCATGGAAACAATTGGTTGATTATGCTATCTGAAATGATGGTATAAGGTGGGAGAAATCAAGGTCTCAACTGATGGTGGTTTAAGATTGACCGCCAACACTGGAACACTTAGTGCAATCCCTGGAATTGTTCCAAATTTGCCTAGAAGTTGAAGTGTTTTGCTAGAGTATGTGCTCCCTAATGTTGTGAAAAGGGAGACCATTGAGGTCTCAAATGGAAAATCTTGATGAAATTCCTAGAATAGTTCCAAATATGGCTATAAGATGAACTCTTCTCCTAGAGAAAGTGTTCCCTAATGTTCTTGGAAAAGGGAGACCATCCAAGTCTCAAGTTGTAGTGGTTTAAGGTAGGCCACCAACCAAAACACATGCTTATGGGGTATTTCTCATTTTTGGGTACAAATTTGGTTCAAATTTGAATATGGTTATGGTTGACTCTAGCTCTAGGCTCAAACAATAGGCTTAGGATGTGGCTCAGGCTCGCTTGATGTATCTTTGAATCTTGTAGATTACCATCAATTCCCCCCTGTTAGATACAATGTGAGAAGGTGAATAAATTTGAAATGCAAGTCATGTCAATACTGGAGAACAAATTCTGGTATGAATAAAATATATTTTTGGTGGTTGAAGCCCATAGATAATAAGTGATCCATCCAACGTGAATCTTAGTTCTTGTAGGAGGTTTATTTCTAAAACATTTGTTTGAATGATGAGTATTTTTATGACAATGCTTATATGCATGAAGATCAAAACAATATTTTTTCACATGGCCAATTTGGTTACAGTGTTGGCATTTGAAAATCTATTGTGAATGTTGATGAGGAGAAGGATATGGAAGAATTGAAGATTAACCATCTTAACGAAACCAAACACTTTGAAACTGAATGTGATTAGACTAGTTTGGGACATAAGAGGAAACATCTTTGTTATATCCAAGGCTAGTTTTTTCTTGTTATTAACAACTCTTCTCAAGGTCTAATGATGGGTTTGGAAAGTGCAGACTAAACATCTACATCTTCATGGAAATATGCTCCTGAAGTAGGCACTGCATTTGAATAAACCTCAACTTTACTGCTTTAATCAATTTTTGGTAGTTGATAGGTTTTTGTCTCAAACTCAAGCAAACAATTGTTCTGATAAAAAAAATAAATCAAAATGATCACTGCACTATTCTAACTCATCTTGTTGGAGCTAGGATTATAGTTGCAGGAACTCGATCTTTTTATGTGAATCTTGTAAACAAATTCTAATGTCGGCAAGAGAGACTTTGTTTATTTTCACTATCTTCAGCAATAGACAAAATTAGAGGGCTTAATAGCTCTAACAAATAATCAAGTCTAGTCATCTTCTCTATCTTAGTAAATAAATGTGTCAAATTCAATCAAAAAGCACTTCAAACAATTAATATCTTTAGCTAGAATTTGCACAAACTTTGTTGGTGGAATTTGAATTTGCTAGTCTACACACCAAACGGATTACAAATACAACACTAAACTTTCTAGATACTAATAATCAAACTCTACAATGAATCTTGATTAAAAAAAAAATCAACGTGAATATGCTCTAGCTAGCATTATGGTTTACTTACATATTTTTTATTTGGATGTCAATTTTCGCAAATTGAACAATCCTTTCATGAAATTGCTCTACAATAGCTATGAAAATTATATATAAATAAGTCATAAACAATCAATGACAAGAATTGAAGTGAACAACACATGGAGCATAGGACTTTCTCTTTTGACTATTGCAAATCAGTTAAATAAGATTACATTAGAAACATCACTAATAAATTACTCAAGTGAAACTCGACTTAAACTAGACTAAGTTAAACACAACTAGGACACTTGGAGGGACGATTTTGAAACCTAACAGGTGTTTGGGACTATATTCTGCAACACTCGCCCTTAATTACAACCACATAAAATTTCAATTAAGATGCTTGTTGGTTTATGTCTCAACTAGGTTTACAATTTAAAAAATTTACTTTTCTTCTTCTCTTCTTCCAAATCATGTAACCTCCAAATTCTTTCAACTTTTTCTCTTTGTTGCAGCCTTCAAACCTCAGTTTCTTCATTTCTTGGTGCATGTGTTCCATTATTCCATGAAGTCTAAACATATCCTCGACTTCTTCAAAAAACAACTTGAGATGGAGAAAAGTTTCTCTTTTGGGTATTATAAATCACTTAAATAAGATTATGTTGAAAACATCACTAATAAATTACTCGAGTGAAACTCGACTTAAACTAGACTAAGTGAAACTCAACTAGGATACTTGGAAGGATGATTGTGACACTTAACAGGTGGCTGGAATTATATTCTCCAACACTCCCCCTTAATTACAACCACATTAAAATTCAATTAAGATGCTTGTTGGTTTATGTCTCAGCTAGGCTTAAAATTAAAAAAAAAAAATTCTTCTTCTCTTCTTCTAGATCTTGTAGCCTCTCAATTGTTTCAACTTTTTCTCTTTGTTGTATCATTCAAACCTTAGTTTCTCCATTCGTTGATGCATGTCTTCCATTCTTTCAGGTTGTCTAAACATATCCTCAACTTCTTCAAAAAACAACTTGTATGTGGGTTGCTGCCACATATTATCTTTGGTAGTGCTCTTTTTATCATCAATCTACTGCAACATAAGACCATAATACAATTTCATCTCTTTAGGACTCCAATACCTGAAAACTTCATTAATTTGTTCTTCATCGATGTCATCTTCAACATTCATTTCTGCAACTTCTATCCAGACTTCAATAAGATATGGTGTTTCAAGTCATGCTTCAAGGAAATTTAACTCTTCTTCATAATCGTTTTGTGTACCTGCACACTGGAAATCAATGTTAGAATTAAAAATATTTGCAGGACTACATTAGTTTTGTTCCTTCTGCTCTGTAATGAGAGCTTCATTCTATTGCACTTCGAGCTCTGTTGTTGTCTGTCTCTGTTTTCTCTTTGTGGACTTCCTTCTTTGCCTCTTCCCCTATTTATGTCTCTGTCTCTTTGACTTCTTTACTAATATGTGCTACTACAAATAGGTTGTCTTCCACTGGCTCAAGTGGGCTTTTCTCACTGAACAACATCATGCTTATATGATGTATTTGTTGCATCACCTACAACAATTCATAATTAGCCAACAATTCTTCATCAAATTTTACATCAAAAATATTAATTGTTGGACTCACCATAGCATTGACTGCTTCAATGGCAACTTCATTGTCCTCAACAAGCTCTGTTGTTGGATTCACCAAAATTTTATCAGCAAGCTCTATTGTTGGGTTTACCAAATCTTCATCAGCAAGCTCTATTGTTGGAATCATCATATTGTCACTAGCAAGCGTTGTTGTTGGAATCATCATATTATCATTAGCAAGCTATGTTGCTGGAATCACCAAATTTTTGTTAGCAAACTCTGTTGTTAGATATACCAAATCTTCATCCACTTGTAGCTTTTCATAGTGGGATTGAACAAACTTTTCATCTCAATGTAGATCTAATCCTATAGATCCACCTTTATCTTCAACTTCAAGGCTTCCCCTTGCACCAAAACATCTCTCAAGAGTATCCCAGACCTCCTTGGTTGTCTTGGTATCTGAAATGAGGGGAAGAATGTTATCATCTATATATTATTTTATGCATGTCAATGCAAAGGCATCATTTTGCCTCTTCACTTTCAAATCTAAGAAGATCTCAAACATCTCTTGATGTCGCTTTGACCCTTCTTAGCCGGTTGGATTTTCCCATTTATTAAGCATTGAGAGAATGTGGTTCAACAAACAAATTGACTTACAGACTTAATAATTGCCTACAATAAAAATATCTTTACAACTATGGCCTCTCTATTAATCTTTAAAAAAATAATGGATCTACACAATCTCCAAAAATCTATCTTTTAAACAAGACCCTTTTGAAAAACAATACAAAAACATTTAAAAAATACTCTTAAAAAAAAAATTGAATGTAAACCCTTTTTAAATAACATGAGCATTCTTAAAATAATGCTCTCAAAGTCCTCATAAAAATAATGTTCACGGAGCCTCTAAGAATTCACATATGCCCCTTTTTAACGGAACATACTAGTTTTATCTCAAAACAGAATCACTCTTTATAGAAACGATGCAATCGTTCATCATACCATACTTCGTTTAAGACATTAAAAGAAATGACATATGATTTACGTCATTTACCTTTACTTTGCCAACGAATCTCTGTTACCAATCCGCTTCGTGACCTTCGTTCCCTCCCTGCTCCCTGTTGAACACTAATATTTTTCTTGAATATTACGGATAACGCTCTGTGGGATGAGCGGAAGAAGATGCGAAGAGAACAAAACGACGGATAAATTTAAATGTTTCGTTACCTTTAAACCTTGGGCCTTGTGCACATTTACTTTTGTGCTTTATGCAACCAATGGCTGTCATCATACTTTTTCGCTACTCTCTTTTACGAAGGAACTGGACATTGCGGAATTTTGCTAGCTTAACGCTCTGTGCGTTGAGAAGAAGTAACCCGAGGTCTTCAATGTCATTGAGCACGATAACGCGATTTTGGTATTTTGTGTAAGCGTTAATAACCTTGTTTTCAAGGTTGTAGAGTGCGTTAATACAACTTTTCTTCACATAAAAATTTTGAAAAAAAATAGGACTTTGAACTGAACTTTTTTCCATAGTTACCAAGTTCGAATTTGAATTCGGATTCGAATTCGATACGATAAGATAAAAATTCGGATGGAAAAATTTCAATTCGGAAAAAATTCAGGAGTATATATCTTAAGCATTTAAATATATACATATTTTTTCTTATAATAATAATGTCTTGTCATTTTCTTCCCATTCATTTTGAAATTTAAATAATTTTTAATAATTTTAATCAATATAAACAATTTTAAAATTACCCTTTACCTACCAAAACTACAACCACACTTGTCTTAAATCCAAAATCTATCTCCGTTTTAAAATTCAAAATTCCCTGCTACTTTCAAATCTCGTTTTTATAATTAATATTTATTTAAAAAAATAATATATAAAAACTCTCGAAAAAAATACGGAAATTCTGAAATTCACTGATTAAAATTTTCTTAATCAATAAATTACCTTAATTTTGAAATATTACGTTCACTGATTAAGAATCCGCCCCTCCCACGAAAATGAAAAAGTCAAGGAATTACCTTTAACATTGTTTAAGTATAATGTTTTCTTTTTGATGGTAACAAATTTCTGGTGGAATATACCTATAACCTTTAAAGTTTTAAACCAACCCTAAGGTAAAACAATGGAATCCATGGAATCCAGATACGCACACATCTGGTTGGAATGACCAACAACATTATTCTAATGTCTTTATGGAAGTACATTGCTTTTTGGCCGGCCAGATATTTTAAAGTTCACTGGGCGGTTCAAAGTTGAACCAGTGCCGGGCATTGATTGATTGAAAACCAGAGATTTGAGGACTAAGCGGACCGAGTTGTCGGAAAAAAACAACTGAGAGCAGTGTTTCCTGCCCTATTGTATGGCGTGTTTCAGAGTTTCGAGAAACAACCAATCCAACGCTTCATGGGGGCCCAGATCTGGATGTGGGGCTGCCCATCTTTGACTTATATATACAACGGCCGGTGCCCCTTGTGTTTGCAGATCGGTTGGTCATGTTTTCTTGCTAGATGTGGTAGGAAATCTGCAGAACCAGGGGCTTTTTATGGAAAATCTGCGGAACCAGGGGCTTTTTGATGGATAAACTAAGCGGCAATTGCCATTGCAATTGATAGAAGGAAAATTAGTTGAAGTTAATGATGAAGGCGACGGGAGATGCAGTGGCAGAGGAAAAAGGGCTTACGGGGATTCGATCACAGTTCCCCTGTAAGCGAGAATGGCATGTGAAAGTGCTGAAAATTTTAGCATATGTAATCCTCTCAGGTTCCTCGATCGTCTTTGGCATCGTTGTAGGCTTCACCATTACGCATTATTTGAATAACCAGACAGTGTTTTTCCCCGTGGGAGAAACCTTGCTGTCACCTCAAACATTGTCAGAGGGAGTCGGTTGTAGCAGGAAAGAGGACCCGGCGAGATTCGAACACTGGATTCGAACAGTATAATGTTTTCTTTTCTTAATCAGTGAATTTAAATATCAGTGAACTTAATATTTAGTGCACCGAATCGAACTCAAACTTTCGAATTAATTCGCAAATCGAATCGAACCAACAAATTTTCGAATTTTTTTCGGCAGTACGGCCGAATTTGGTAACTATGCTTTTTTCCCTGGCTTTCTCTCGCTTGGCCGTTGCTGTCTTCTTCATTCTCTTGTTGTTTTTTCACAGGCTTATTCAAACTCCCGCTGCTCTATGAAAAAGTCTTATCCAGGATCGCCTATTCTCTAGCATATTCTCTCTGCTGCTCTCACTTCGCTCAGGTTGCTGCTCACTCACAGAGTGGTATGCAAACTAGCTTATCTACTCTTCTACTTCGCTCAGGTTGCTGCTCACTCACAGAGTGGTATGCAAACTAGCTTATCTACTCTTCTACTGCTCTCAAGGAGTCTCATGGAAGCTAATCTTTAATACCATGACAATAATTGAAGGGAACAAAATGTGAAACAAAGGATATGCTCTTTTGAGTAGTACAAATCAATTAAATAAGATTACACAGAAAACATCACTAATAAAATGACTCGAGTTAAACTAAACTATATAAAACTCAACAAATTATATTCTCCAACAATCAGCTCATAAGGCGAAAAATTCCTCGTAATAACATTTGAGAATACTCAATTCTCCCACACCTTCTCATCCCATTAGGATGAAGTGAAATTTGAACTATTCCCATTATAAAACTCAACAAATTATATTCTCCAACAATCAGCTCATAAGGCGAAAATTTCCTCGTAATAACATTTGAGAATACTCAATTCTCCCACACCTTCTGATCCCACTAGGATGAAGTGAAATTTGAACTATTCCCATTGTCGATAGACCGAATGCTACATCTATCTTTTAGTTTTTTTATGTGCTTGGTCCTTCCTCTCACATTACAAGAGAGATAGTCCACAGATTCCTCTCCGAGACAGTTTATAATTATATTATTTTCCTGGAAGTGATATCAAAGACTTGCAAGTGAAATTGTACCCACCAAATCAAGTAACTTCTTATGCAATAGAATACAGTAGAGTGACATCGACGAGAATTTTCATGAATTGCAAACCCAAATGGTTGGATACTCACCACACCAATGCTCTAGTTGAGGACATCGAGTTGGTTTCAAACTACAATACTTGAATATGGAATACGAACTAATGAGTCAAGCTGGTTAATAAACCGAGATTAACAAGTTGTTCATTCACACTATTTTGATTTCTGTCAACAAGTTAACTGGTTAACGAGTTGTTCACTCACACGTTCATTCACAAAAGTGGTGCAATGTTGGTCAAGAGGTAAAACGCCAATATACATTTCTATGCATTCCACACGCAACTCCTCAACAATGTTCTATTAAGAGTGAACACTGAGCACTCTACGATGATTGAGATTGAAATTTTTTGTTTGAGTGTGGGCGTGAATTCAAATAGACAATTCACTGGCCTAACTACTCCTGACGTGGAATCACTTCATTCGAAATAGTTTGATGATAGGGTGTTGGTATGCACAACGATAATGGATTTTGCTTTCCTATTGTTCTTTAGGGCAATAATCGATTCTTACGGACCTTGGACTTGTACTGCTGGGTCGATTGCCTCATGAACGCTTCTGGTTGGGCTTGGGCTTCGCAGGTAAGGCTGTTGTTCCTTAACTTGGACGAAGAATACCATTCATAAGTCTAGAAATTGAGACATGGGTGCAGTTCGATTGGCCTAGTTAGATGGTGTCCTTAGACCACGATTAATTTGTCCATGTTTTCATGAATCATTTCCTTATTTAATACTGATAATAACAAAACTATATAAAGACAAACAATATAGTCCAGTAATCTATAGCAATATTGTAAATGTGTTAGAAAACCTGCATAGTTGAATCTAGCTAGTAAAGGTTGAACACACAACTTTGTAGAGAAAAAACACTAAAAGAAAGTCGAAAGAAAAAAAGGAATTATTTTGATCAGAAAATAGGTTACAATGCTCATGATATAGCATCACTAAGTGAAGATCCCAAGGTAATGTGCCATAGTGGTGATCAATGAGAGGACTCGACACCTACAGCAAGTTCTAGAGAGAACTAGCCATTTATGGAGTGAAAGGAGGAGCAAATCAAGGAGTAAATCATACAGAAAGGATCTTGCATGTAGTCCCATACATGCATGGGCAATCAAGGGCACCAATCTGGTGAAGATTCCAATCTTGAAGCCTTGCATGTCAGTGAATGCTCTAACTAAGTGTCCACATGTGCCAATAATGAAGGTCCTAGGTGTGTAGTACCTCCAACACCCCCCTGAACACCACTATGGGAAAAAATAGAAAATGGGCCCTGGAAACTATGGCCAATGGTCACTCAAAATAGAGTGCAACTTATACTAAACTTGAAGAAAGAGGGAAAACCTCATGGGAAAACCCCCCCCTCAAAATACAATGTAATTAGAAGAAAAGAGGAAGAAAAGATAGTTGCTAAGAAACTGTGTCCTTCATTCCAAGATGATCGCGCAAAGAGTGAAACTTCTGCTCAGTGAATGTCTTGGTGAAGATGTCTGTCTGTTCTATTGAAGGACAGAACTACAAATCAATGACTGATCATGTGCTAAGTTTTTGATATAGTGCATATGGATCTCTATGTGCTTCGTCTGCTGTCGCTATATTGGATCGCTGCAAAATTTGAGAATGCTCTCGTTGTCACACCAGATGACAGTGGGCTAGTGGAACTAGATACCCAACTCAGTGAGGAAGTGTTGTAGCCACAGAGCCTGAATGGTGATGTTGACTACTCCTTTTTACTCAGCCTCAACTGAAGAGGGAGCAATAGCAGCCTGTTTCTTGCTCGACCAACAGATAGGGCCATACCGTAGATTGAGTGAATATATGGAGGTGGACTTGCGATCAATGTTGTCGTTTGCCTAATCAAAATCTGTGAAGCCAAGGAGATACAATGCAGTGCCTACTACATAGTGAATCCTAAAAATGATGGTGCCTTGCACATATTGGAGGATGCGCTTGGTAGCGTTCCAGTGTAGCTCATGCGGCTCTTGCATCTATCTGGAAACTACCCCTACCGCATATGAGAGATATGGTCTGGAGTGGTTTAGGTACAATAGGCTCCCCACTAGTTGTCGGTAGAGAGTACTATCAATTAATGGAGTGCCACCTCCATCCTTAAGGCAAACCCCAGATAGAGACAGAGTCGGTGGTGGCTTGCAGTCAGTCATGTGAAATCTCTCGAGGAGATCTCGTGCATACTTAGCTTGAGAGAGTTTGATGCCTGTGGAATCCTGGATGATCTCAAGACCAAGAAAGAAGTGTAATGGGTCCATGTACGTCATCAAGAACCTATCATGCAAGGTCCTCTTGACTACAACAATGGCTTAACCCAAGCTGCCAGTGATCAGGAGATCATCCACATACAAAACTAAGATAAGAAGAGAGTCATGTGTCCCGAGCATGTAAACATTCGGGGCCTGCTTAAGGCCGTAGAGAGACTTCTTCAGTCTGCAGACCAAAGATGAATCCTGAATGAAACCATGTGGCTGCTCCATGTAGATCTCCTCAGATAGGTCTCCATGAAGAAAGGCATTCTTCACATCCATCTTATGTACTTCCCACCTCTGGGCAACCACAATGGCAAGTGCAAGGCATATGGAATCCATCTTTGCTATTGGAGAAAAGGTCTCATCATAATCAATGCCATGCACTTGTTGGAAGCCTTTGGCTACTAGCCTAGCTTTTTGTCTGGTGATTTTCCCATCTGTAGCACACTTGGTCCTGTAGACCCATTTGCATCAGACAAGTTTCCTTCCTGAAGGAAGCGGGACTAGATCCCAGGTTTGGTTCTCAAGGAGGGAGTTGTACTCCTCCTCCATGGCGGACTCCCAAGAGGGATGCCTAGTAGCCTTAGCATAAGACTGTGGATCAGAAGACTGAACCAAATGGCAATGTCGCTATGGCATTGGTTCAGTGGCAATGAGGGCAAGGGGAGGCTCAATAAACTCTGAGCTAGTCCTCCGTGGATCAGAATTATCCCCCACAAGAAAATTTCTAGCAATTGGGTGGTCTTGTGCATATATCTCACTTAAGCTCCTTCTTCTCTGATTTATGACAGGGAAAGTTGATTCACTACTGGAAGCCTGATCTAGGCTTGGATGTGGATCATCATATGCATTCATTAGATTTGTATCTGAAGACTCTGTCTCTGCATCTACATGCTCTACCTCGGCATCTGCATACTCTGTATCTGTATCTGAGTGTACTGAGTCACCATCTCGGTCATGAGGTAGATAAAAGGTGTCTGCATGTGGCAATTGAGGTGCATGCGAGAAACTTTCCTCAAATTGGACACTTCACTCAATGATGAGCTTGTCCGTAGAGAAAATCAGGAGTCATTATCCCTTCACACCATCAAGGTATCCAACAAAGATGCACTCAATGCTCTGTGGATCAAGAGCTTTTCTCTTTTTAGAGTGGATCCTGGCCCATGCTCGAGTGCCAAAAACACAGAAGTGGGTGACCTCCAGTTTAATGCCGCTCCAAGCCTTAAAGGGGGTCTGATCCTTGACAAATTTATGAGGAGATCCGTTCTGGATGTAGTTAGCACAATTAAGTGCTTAAGCCCATAGCTTATGAGGTAGTGACTTAGCATGCACCATGCAGGAAACAATCTCTTTGAGAGATCAGTTCTTTGTCTCAGCAACTTTGTTTTTTTACAGAGTGTATGGAACTGTGTGCTACAACTGTATGCTGGACTCAAGGCAAAGGTTATGAAGTGCTTTGTTAACATACTCCCCCCCATTGTCTATATGGAGGGCTTTGATCTTTCTCTCTAACTGTGTCTCAACTAGTGCTTTTAAATCTTCAAAGTGCACAAGAACTTCAGATTTGGCCTTTAGAAGATACACCAAAGTATACCATGAGAAATCATCAATAAATGTAAGCACATACCTTGCTTTTTTCATGGAAGGATGAGGAAAAGGCTCCATGAGATCACTATGGATCAGATCTAGGGGAGAGGATGCTCTGTGAGCCTTTCCAGTGTCAAACTTTTCTCTAAGATGTTTGCCAAGGATACACCCTTCACAAACTCATTTGGAGAAACTAATATTTGGCAAGCCTTCCACCATCTCATGCATGCTTAGCTACAACATATACTTGTATTTTAAGTGACCAAACCTCTCATGCCAAAGCTTATTACTATCATCAACATGTGTAAGGAATAAGGAGGATTCATATTCAATAAATTCAGAAAATATATACAATCTAGGTCCATTGTTTACCTCACCATTTGCAATTTTGGAGCTGCTATATACGTCATATATGTTCACTGCATTTGGAGTGAATTCCACTCTCTTTCTGGTGCCAGAATGAGTGATTTGATAAACTGAAAGCAGGTTTACTGAAAGTTTTGGAACATGAAGCACATCTTCAAAGCTTCCGTGTAAAAGTTCCACTCTACCTTTTCCTGTGACCTCAATAGGTGAGTCATCTCCCATGAGGATGGGAGGTCCTTTGCATGCATCCAAAGAGGAATAGACATTCTTTGTAGCAGCCATATGATGTGATGCACAAGAATCTATAATACATGCATGAGTGGAAGATTTAATTGCAGGTAAAGCATGAAAGTTGTTACCTTTCCCGTGTGGCGGTTCCTCAGTTTCTTCTTGGCACCTTGAGGGATGTCGTCACCAAGGTTGTGCTTCTGAAGTATTTTTGCCATTTGGTCAATTTGTTTCTTGATGCAAGAGGATTCTGCATGGAATCCTTAGTGATAATAGGTGCATTTGTCTCATTTCTTCCCTTTCTCATTTCTAGAGCCGGAGGAGTCATTGAAGGGCTTGGTGTACCCTTCCTTCATTGGATGGGAATGCACTTTTCCCTTGTCTTTTTGCTACTGATTTTTCTGATTTGAATCAAATTTGTGATTTTTATTGTGGCTGCCATCATGCACAACAAGTGCATTGTTATAGACATATTTGGGCACTACAACCCCAATCACATATGTCCATAAACCAAGGGCTTCTAAGTCCCTAAAAGTTTTGTCTCATACCCTAAAGGAACAAGGTCAACTGATTACATCATCTCCCAGAAGTTCTCCATGAAAAACGGCTCAGAACTAGTCAAAACTGGACCATCTTACCTACTCCATGGTCAAAGTGAGATGCATCTCACCTAATGCACTTGGGGGGTGCGATGCATACTGAAAAAGCCCTTCTATGGGGTGTGATGGGCGAGAGTAGACAAATGGCAGAGTCAGTTTGCAAGGTGGATGATCATGGAATCTTCCAGAAACATCTCCTATGACACTTGCCTCTCTGAATTCACCCAGGGATGAGTAAGAGATCATGAAATTTCCAAGTGGAATTGAGAACTATCAGAAAAATGACACTAATAAAAAACCCAGAAGCTGACTCACCCACCTGCAAACATCTATATATGGATCCCTCATCCCAGAGATCCAAAGGCTGGAATCTTGTATTTTGTAAGGTAGGGTTGTTGGTTTCTTTGTGGAACATCATAATGTTGGGTGATCTAAGATTTTCATGAGGTGAAGAAGGGCTTTCATACTGGGAGGATGGCCCTAAGTCAAATCAATGGGTTGTAATCCTCTCTTCTACTCTTTCTATCAATAAAGCTATTTGAGTTTTCCTCCACATTCTTGTATGTTTGAGTTGATATATGCATTTTTGTGGTCAATATATATCTAGTCCTATATTGTTTATGATTGTAGATCTTGGTGATTTGATGGTATTATGCTGTTTTGACTTTACAGGTGCTCTTTGAAGTGGGGTATGCAAGGGAGAAGCGGCAAAGATCGGTCAAAGGGGAGAGGAAACAAGCAAGGAGCCAAGCAAAAGACTGAGGTTGGTACTCTCTACTTCTCTCTCATCTACTTCTCATAAAGGAAAATGAAATTAACTTTAGCTTGTTTGTTTCTAATATAGCTACCCATCTTAGTGGGACTAGCAGCTCTGAATGGACACTAGTTTTCCCGATAACAAAATGGTGACTCCACTGGGGAGCGAATAGCTTGTTTGCTTGTTTATATTTATTTACTTTATAAACTACACACGGAGCCTAAATTCAAGCCATCTAGCCTTCGAATTTCTTTCGCTATGCAACTGCAAAGTAGATAAACGTTGCTTCAGTCAATCTCCGGGTTAGTCTATGAATTAAATGTCTGACTTGCAAACATCCTAATTACCCTAGTGGTGGCTCAAGTAACCTCATTAGATCAGCCCCTACACTTTGTATTTAATGACTATCATTAGCTTGGCCTAAATCCCTGAACTAAGCTGCAAACTGTGACAAAAAACCAAGTTGAAGTCTCGTCCCTGGACTATCACACTGTCTCCTTTAGGCAATCTAGATGCATCGTACCTCCCATGTGCAGTAGGTGAGATGCATCCCTGTTTCCCTGTGTTATAGGTGTGATGATTAGATAAGACTGTTTCTGCCTCCATATTTTGGTTTTTCTTCACATTCTTCAGCTTTATTAAGGAGTTTTGTTGTCTATGATCAGTATACCACTGTTGAAACTCCCTTCTTTTGCATGATTCAACCTCCATTGTATAAAGAATTGTAAATGTTTTTATGTATTTTTCGCCATTTACAGTTCTCCTTTACAAAGAAGTAGCTTAATCGAACTGTCGTCTTTTGATTTGGAAGTGTCGCAAGTGTTGTTTTCAGTCAAAGAAAAGAATCCTACTATTCTTGATGGTTGATTACATTGTTACTCTTGTATTTGGTTTGAAATAATAGTATTTCAAGTGTCGAAAGTAGTTTTCAATTCAAAATCACAAAGTGTCGTCCTTGTCTTCCTTTCGTATTTTGAAGAGAAAATTGTTAGTATTGTCGCTTTGAAAGAAAACATAGTTCAAATTTGTACTTAGCATTCTTTTTGTCATTCACACATTAAGAAAGCGGAAAACAAATACATGCATGTGCATTTGCATTTGGACTACTTGTTGATTTTGATTTAGGACAGTGCATCTATTGTGTGCTCTATGCTCTATGCTAAAAGAATATCGCTTCTCTTTCCTTAGTGGCTAGGATTTTCATTGCAAAAAAAAGAGTAAACCACTGTTTATCACTGTAGATTGCATATTTAGGAATTGTATATCTACATCACGCGGTGAACCTTAAAGGCAAACTTCTTAAGAAAGATCAACTGTAAAATAAATTCAATGAACATAAAAATGCTTTGGAACCTAACACACAACATTTATAAGTCTAGGCTAGAGACGTATTCTAGCGTCGTAAAGCCTCGTAACTATAACTTTCATCGTAGGTTGGGTGATTCCTCCTCTTTGAGACGACAAGTGCCAATATGGATTCGTGCTCCCACGTACCGTTGAGCATATATTGGGAGACCACAATAGGCTATATCCTTTATCCTTAGGAAGCTGTGTCTGCCGCCCTATCGATCACAATGCATTGAACACAACATTCGGGAAGATTGACTGTCGTACCGTAAAAAGTATTCTGCAGTTTTGTGATTGGTTTGGTAATCCCTTTGTCTAGATTTCCAGAGTAGTCCCTTTCATTCCTTTTAGACTCCTTGAAAGAAAAGGTCCATCTGAGTAGTTGTCACTTCAGGCTCATTAAAAATCGATGGTGACTAGAGTAATCTTTAGCATTTTCTTGACTCTTAAAAATTGAAAAAGCAAGTTGTGTCAAAGCGTCTAAAATTCATTTAATTCGGAATCACATATTCCCCTTTTTATTTTGAGTTGATAAAGTAATCTGCAATCGTGGAAGAAAGTCAATTGAAACCCCATCATTCACGGAGACTAACGAGTCAACTATCTTTGACTCTGGAAATGAAACTATTCCAGGCCAAGCGAACTCGTTTAATTGGGTCAAATTCCCCTCGTTTGCTTGGAACTTGTGTTCCAACATCCTTAGAGACTCCAGTTACTCCAACCATTTTTTGTATCCCTGCCTCTACAGAAGAAGTTCCGTAGTCATAAGAGGACATTAGAATTGATCCTAGTGTAATGGTAAACACTTGCATTCTTGAAACGGCTCCATCTATAGCTGATTCGGAAGGTGTTATCCCTCCAACATCTGTCGCTGCAGAGCCTATACCTTCTTCGGCACTGGAAATATTTAACAGACCTAACGGTCTACCTCTCCCACCTAGATTGATTTCTATAGAAGAGATTGTGGAGGATCTTCCGTCCAGTACTCCATCACATTTTGGAGCTGGGATCACCCTATATCCTTCTTCGTCAGAAGTTAGTCTCCCTTCATTGCAAGTTCCTATAGAATCACTAGGAAATCTTTTGGATAGACTCGATATGTCTGAACAACCATCGACATCCAGGACTGTGTCATCTGACGCAACAGCATCAGAACCTCCTACTGCTACTCCAACAATGTTCACTGGTGTACCATCTCTCTCAACTAGCTCTCAACTGCTAGATGGAGTCCATCTAGGGGCTGTTTCGACAGTATGGTCTGTTCCCGTTTGTTTGCCCAGAATAATATCTGGAATCTCTTATGTTGAGTCTCAGGAAAGTGATCCTTCACAACAGTATCAATTTGGGCAGTCCAATCTCTGGGGGCCAATCTTACCTTTGAACACTAGATCACCACCATATGGGGGTCAATATGCCCTTTCATTGTTCCCTCTAGGAGGACAACCATATGAGAGTTCACAATAGAATTCGGGTCATGCTAGAATTACATCCAATGGTTGGGTGCCAATACTGCCTCAACAACCAAGAGTTGTATATTCAATGCAACCAAGTCTACCTATGTTGAATATCCCCACTACACCGGCTATTGTGACGGTGTTGCAAGTACAAACGTTGCCTGTTGTATGTCAACCTCAAGTCTCTCAGGTCATAATACAACAACCTCTTGTCTCCATGACACAATCACAATCACTGATTAGTGGCTCCTTAACTAGAGCGACCCACGCTCAAACGGGTACTGTTAGCCCTCATCTTGGTCAAACATCCAGTATTGGTCAATAGCAAATGGTCTCACAGCCATGGCTGGTGCAATGTCAACAACCGCAATTCCAACAAGCTTACCGAGGACTTAAGCAACAAAGCTTTGCGAGTAATGGGCAGCCGCATATTCAAAATGGTCAACATCAATCATATCATAATGGTTATGCCCATCAACCTTACCAAAGTTATCAGTGTCAAATACATTATGTTGGTATGCAAAGACCCACTGCTTAGGCAATCCCATCTTACCCTGGGTATGCTTCACCGAACCTGAATCAACAGTTACCCTACGTGGTGACTTTAGAGTTACCAGATCTAAATCGGCTAACAAACAATCCAATTGCTTATGCCCCTTGGTGGTTGGTGATTCTTCATAAACTTCCGTAAGATATGCCTAAATTTAATGGAAATTTGGGTGAAGACCCATCGAATCATGTGATGACCTTTCATTTGTGGTGTTTGTCCAACACTCTCAATGATGATTCAGTTAGGCTTCGCCTTTTTCAACGAATGTTAATTGGTCCGGCAGCAAAATGGTACATAGAATTGCCTAGAGCTTCATTCAATAACTTCAGCACCCTTGCCACAACCTTTTTAACCCATTTTCAGTTACCAATAAGGTACGAAACAGGAACAGAGCTTCTTACCAATTTCAAGAAAACGACAGCCACTCACATATCTGATCATATTCATGAGTGGCAACGTCATCGTAGAATGGTAAAAACATATGTTCCTAATCAACTGTTAGCAGAATGGTTTATTAAGTCATTATTACCTTCTATTACAGAAGATGTGGCAAAGGGAGGAGTCGTCACTGAAGAGAAAGTCATTGCTCATGCATAATATCTAGACTTGATCTATACTGAGTCAGGCATGCTCTATGACAAAATCCGTAATGCTCCTAGACCAAAGTTTTCCATTCCTCCTCCTCCTAAATCAAATAAATACTCTCATGCCAGCGATGGCGTGATAGTTAAATGAGCACGAAAACCGCAAAGGCTACATTTAAGAAAGCCCGCATGGTTTCCGGTCAAAATGCAAAAGAAGAACTTCTTGCCTCGGAGGTTAATGTCGTGTCGACCGACAAAGGCAAAGAACCGAAGCAACCAGGATGCAAGAAGAAAAAGAAGGGGAAAAGGAAGAAGCAAGATGAGTCGTCTCCAAAAAATTCTTCTGCAAACCCTTTTGGGCAAAGGAAACCCCCTTCGGGGTATCAGATATGCGATGAGGATCATTGGATGAGAGATTGTCCACATAAAGTTGAAGTTAAGAAACTCTCTAAGAGTTCAAAAACCTCAGCAATATTAACTGATCCATTTCCAAACCCAAGAACCAATCCGGTTGCTAGTGACAATGCCTCCCCATCCCAAGTGCTTATGTTTTCCATTTCAAAACAACAAAATGATGCTTTGATATCGACAAGGAATAAAGATTACGGGGATCCACAACTATCGAACAACAAGGCTATTGATCAACCTAGTAGTTTGACAACAACTTCGAACGAAGTTGTGCCACCCATCATTCCTGAGCTAACGATAAAGCCGCCAAAGGGAGTAGTACAAAAATCGACTTTTAATCCTCATGCCAGAGCAGCACAAAATTATAATATAGTAGAGGACCTAGCCCAATCGTTGTCCGCTATGTCGACACTTGAGGTACTGCAAAATTGCCCCTCCCAGAAGCAGGCTCTATTATCAGGAATAGCTGGGATTGACCCAGCGGATTCCAATTTTGTGGCCTTTAATCATAAAGGATATGAACCTCAGTTACCATCTCAACTCGCTTTCCTCATTCTAGTGAAAGCCCTCAACAAAACTGTTCATCGAACAATTATTGATGAGGGGGCATGTACATGTATTATGTCAATGAGTTGCTGGAAAACTTTAGGATCAGCACCCTTGTCGCGATTGTCAATGAAGTTAAAAGCATTTGATGGATGAACATACACTCCATACGGGATTTTAAGTAACTTGCAAGTTGAACTGGGGGGCAAAACAGTAGAAATTGATGTTGAAGCTATCGATGGAAACCTCGACTACAAAATCCTACTGGGAAGGCCCTGGATTTATGCTATGGCTGAAGTTGTGTCAATGTACTTTAGGAACATTGCATTTCCTTTTCAAGGAGGAATTACAATAGTTGATCAACAAACCTTCCTCCCTAATAGTTCACAAGTTATGGGAAGCATTCCAATGATCCATGGAAGCTCTCAATCGCTTCAAAAATGTCGGAGTAGGCCTCCTAAAGGACACTGCCTTAATGGGTACTTTCACCCTACCGCCTCCAAGTAATCTAGTGGAAGTGACCACAGTGGAAACCTACAATATGATATCTTCTATATCTAAAAGATTCGGAAGATTCCTGAACATTTTGTCAGCATGGATCATCACCATTTTAGAAATATTGTACCAATCAATTTTCTTGGCCTAGAGGGCAAACCCAAATCAACACCCATTGAGTGTTTGGATAGATAGGTCTAAGGAATATGGCACCTCTTAAGATCCTTGGTCACATGTACATTCTACAGACAAAGGAATCATTCAGTCAATAATGATAGGAGAGGCACCATGGGAAGATTACCAGCATCGTTCCCATCTTCTGTATTACCACAAAGATTATTCCAGTGACCTTAATCATCCTTCAGTTTTTTATTTTCTATCAAATACTGTAAATACGGTGGATTCTGAGGATAGTTCTTTTCCTATGTCAACCTCATTAAAAAATGAAACAACTCGCTTTCCAAATTGAGTCTTTCATTACGATCTCGTAAAATCCAAGTCGAGTCTTTCGAAGATCTCGTAGGTAAACCTTCATTCCAACAATCGCGTTGAATGCAATGAAGCTTGGGGGGCATGCACCTCGACTTGCGTCATTATGATGGGGGCATGCGAACTTATAACAAGCATAGTTTTTCATTTTAAGCTTGTGTAAACATGAAACCGAAAACAAGAAATGTTTCTGCAAAGTTCAAGCTCATTAAAAAATGAACCCACCTTCAGTAAATAACCATTGTGATCGCATTATCATCAGCTTTTGAGCCTTGGTCGTGTTCTTACCATCACCTCCACTCTGTTTTTAGCTGATCATACACCTCCATTTGATTATTTACCCCTTTTGAGGAACAACTGCGACGAGTGATTCTATTAGCCATCTTCTTTACACTGCCATGATTGGAAAGTTCCAAACCTTACCTGGAACCAGATGCTACCTGAAAATATCACTCGCTCCTCAAAAAACTAGTCTTCTTTAAGCTCTTTTCATATGACTTGTAAAATATGAAAATATTGATGAGAAATTGGCCTCTCCAGCTAGTTAAAACGATCAGAAGTGCTATCCCTCCTCTAAATTTTAATCTTTTTGGAACTAAGGGATTATTACACAAAAAGATCAAGCACTTGCCTTGTTCAGCTCGTTAAAACTATCGAAAAGTCATCCCTTCCATATTATTTTACACTTTTTCGGACTTAATGGATTACCTGATGAAAAATAATCCTGGAATTTTCTTTCCGTCCCTTTTTAGACTCTCTAAAATTGAAAAATGACCGAGTTATCTTTGTCGTTAAACTCATTAAAACCAATAGCGACAAACTTGTCCATGCAGACAAGAACAAGTTTCACTGTCACTAGGCTCGTTAAAACATAGCGACGGGTTTTCCCGAAGGGCAAATTATAGAACAATCATATGTTATCCTCCTCAAGCTTGACAAAAATAAAGACGTACTGGTCAACAATGACTGGGGAAAAACTGGGAAGAAAACTTGAAGAAATTTTATTGGTAGCAAGTCGCTCTTGAACATGACACTTTCACTCCATCGCCATGATTGAGTCAGGTTGGGTTATTCTGTTCACCGGTCATATTACCATTGGTCCACTGTACCATCCATTTTTAGGGTTAACACTACCAAGCCATTTCAGTGTTTCCGATATGTTCAAGAGAAGTTGCTCAGAGAATTCACCAACCCAGCTTGTGTCTCATCCGCTGCAATACCTTCACCCTTCATTCTTTCATGACCGCCACCCTGAACCCTGTATTGTCAGATCGTTTTCACCTCCACAAAATCATTTGCTCCGTTTCATGTCATAGATGTGGGATTCATTAATGCCTTCCTACGACGGGTCACTTCTTTACGACATCAGCTCATTATCCAAGAAGTCGACCTAGGAACAACCCTTTTAGTACTTTGAAGCTTCCATGCCTCAATGGCAAGTTTCTCACTTCCGCCGACAGGTTTACATGAATGGCCTTCGAACGAAAGATTTTGCGTGGTGTTCAACGCCAAGTCCCATTTTCACACCACATGAATTGTACTATTGTACCTTGAGGGTCATCATCATTATCGGTGATTCCTCTTGCGTCTATTAACAACTTACATCATTGGCTGGTAATCAGGCGATGTCTTTCCATGTTCGACTCCAGAACATCTTTTCACATGGATCGACTTGTACTTCTGGCAAAGATTAAACGAGTTTTGAAGACCTCGGATCCAGTTTCATCCATCAGGGCTGCAATATATTCAGGAAAATAAAGACATCAAATGTACATCATTGCTGCACAGATAAACATCCAAGCCAAAGGATGATGGCTCTACCACAATCATCATTCTGACACACAGACGATTGTCTGTTCTATGTACATGAAAATAAATTTATAAAGCTGAGCATGGGAATGCCCACCTCAGCTAGATCATGAAAATACTATGAAGATAATTTATTTTATTGTATCTTATTACAGGTCACCTTCCAATTCGAAAAACCTTGGATCCTCATGATAAATCATTTCACTCGACATCTGAAGATTTACGACCTCATGCTTTAGGGGGCAACTGTTATAGACATATTTGGGCACTGCAACCCCAATTACATATGTCCATAAACCAAAGGCTTCTAAGTCCCTAAAAGTGTTGTTTCATACCCTAAAGGAACAAGGTCAACTGATTACATCATCTCCCAGAAGTTCTCCATGAAAAACTGCTCAGAACTGGTCAAAGCTCGACCATCTCACCTGCTCCATGGTCAAAGTGTGATGCATCTCACCTAATGCACATGGGGGGTACGATGCATACTGAAAAGCCCTTCTATGGGGTGCGATGGGCGAGAGTAGACAAATGGCAGAGACAGTTTGCAAGGTGGATGATCATGGAATCTTCCAGAAACTTCTCCTGTGACACTTGCCTCTCTGAATTCGTCCAGGGATGAGTAAGAGATCATGAAATATCCAAGTGGAATTGAGAAATATCATATAAATGACACTAATCAAAAACCCAGAAGCTAACTCACCCACCTGCAAACATCTATATATGGATCCCTCATCCTAGTGATCCAAAGGCTGGAATCTTGTATTTTGTAAGGTAGTGTTGTTGGTTTCTTTGTGGAACATCATAGTGTTGGGTGATCTAAGCTTTTCATGAGGTGAAGAAGGGCTTTCATGTTGGGATGATGATGTTGGGTCAGATCAATGGGTTGTAATCCTCTCTTCTACTCTTTCTATCAAAAAAGCTATTTGAGTTTTCCTCCACATTCTTGTATGTTTGAGTTGATATATGCATTTGTGTGGTCAATATATATCTGGTCCTGTATTGTTTATGATTGTAGATCTTGGTTCTTTGATGGTATTATGGTGCTTTGACTTTACAGGTGCTCTTTGAAGCGAGGTAAGCAAGGGAGAAGTGGAAAAGATCAGTCAAAGGGGAGAGGAAACAAGCAAGGAGCCAAGCGAAAGACTGAGGTTGGTACTCTTTGCTTCTCTCTCATCTACTTGTCATAAAGGAAAACGAAAGTAACTTTAGTTTCTTTGTTTCTAAGATAGCTACCCGTCTTAGTGGGACTAGAAGCTCTGAATGGACACTAGTTTTCCCAATAACATGCATGCGCTTTTGGAGGTTTGAATTTCCCCATGTCAATGAGTTTATCTTGCTCAAAAGTGAGGGACTCCATGTACTTTTTGATAGAATGCATAGTGTAGGATTTACTTATTGCGAGCCTTACTAAATGAAATGTAGACACAAAGATGGAGTATTTTGTTCTGAGCTTTGACATAATAGAGAGAACTTGGTGACTCTCCTCCTTGGATTTGTCAATTCCACAACCCTTGAGTTGTAGCAATAGATCATTATATTTGGTGAAGAAGTCTTGAATTATGTCATAGTTTCATGGATCGAATGAGAGAAACTCCACTTCAAGCTGATGTCCTTTCATCTCATCCTGTTTCCCATAGATTTTTTCAACCATTTTCAAAATCTCATTGGAAGTACTGCAGGCAGATAGATGAAACTGCAACTCAGGGAAAATGCACATGCATATGGATCCGTGGGCCTCATCCATGCGGTTGAGGTACTTGGATTTCTCTATGGATGAAGTGGGTTCCACTTCTACAGCCATGGTAATCCTGTACAACCCTTTCAGACAAAGGTATCGAGCCATTTGGTCCTTCCATTCGTGATAGTTGTATGGTGTTAGGCTTCATGCTTTGGGAAAGCCCATTTTTTTGTCGATCTTCGATCTCCAAGCTGTAATACCCACAAAATAAAGAATTGGTGTGCCTTTTATCTAACAACCCGTGGGCTCTGATACCATGTAAATGTGTTAGAAAATCTGCACAGATGAATCTAGCTAGTAAAGGTTGAACACACAACTTTGTAGAGCAAAAACACTAAAAGAAAGTTGAAAGAACAAAAATAATTATTTTGATCAGAAAATAGGTTACAATGCTCATGATATAGCATCACTGGGTGAAGATCCCAAGGTAATGCACCATAGTGGTGATCAACGAGAGGACTCGACACCTACATGAAGTTCCAGAGAGAACTAGCAAGTTGTGGAGTGAAATGAGGAGACAATCAGGGAGTAAATCATGGAGAAAAGATCTTGCATGTAGTCCCATGCATGCATGGACAGTCAAATGCACCAATCTAGTGAAGATTCCATTGTTGAAGCCTTGCATGTGAGTGAATACTCTAACAAAGTGTCTTCATGTACCAGTAATGAGGTCTTAGGTGTGTAGTACCTCCAACAAATATATGGTATACTATAGATAAACTAAAATATACACTACTAATTTAAATGTCCTATATCTTAATATACATTATAAAGATCTAATACACTACATATTATCCAGTGAAAGTACAAATTGTAAAGCCTACAAAGACTATTCGAACGATCCAAACGATCCAAACGATCTTGTTTCATACACCTGGCTATGGCAATTACTCCTGACGGCTCTTGCACGTGATGGAGGCTAAGTTTTGGTACCCTTTACTCTTATGCCCTCGGGTGCCTCCCGCATTGGCGATGGATGGAGGAAATGCTAATCCGAGCGGAGCTATTTTGTTGTTTACCTTTCTCGATGAGATCTTTTCATCGATGGTTCTAGTTATTGTCTCCTTTCGACTCTGTTGCAGTTCCACTCTTGCTCAGGCACCAAACACATACCCCAGCTTCTCTGGTTGATGTCTGGTCAGTTTCTCATGCCTGCAACTGGTTCGAGGCAGATTGGACTATGCCTTTTCCAACTACTTTCTTGCGGTAAGGTTTATTGTGCTATCTAAAGGATTTTTATCATTTTCCTATGCTCTACACTATTTTCTATTGTATAATGAGTAATTTGAAGTTCCTGAACTGCTTTCGACGTGTTTTTGTTTACTGGGTTGAGGCCTGAGTGTCTCTTCCCTCAGCAGAATGCGCGCAGGCACGGGTGAGGCTACCTAGCTTTGATTCTTGCTCCCTCAAGCTGCGGTGAATCAGGTGAGTTCATCCCCACACGATACCACAAGCTATAATTTTAACACAGACATTCTATTATAGAAATGATGAATTTATTGCACAGACTGTAGGGTTTGTTTCTACTTTACTTTCCCTGTGTTTATTGGCGGATGGATTTGGTCATTTGGCCCAAACCCCCTTACGGTATCTTTCTCTTGGTTACTATTCAGGGGTTTTGGCAGGGTCTAAGCCGACAGATCTGCCGCCCAATGCAAGGATGCTAGCTATGAACTGATAACTTCACTTTTCCTTTGATAATTTTACCAGGCCTTTGAGCTCGCGGATGCATGTGTTATGCAATTTTAATTCTACAGTTGTCAAATTACGCGGGCTATATCCCGGAACTGTTACGCTGCTTTACTATAGTTTTTCCCAGGCTGTCTATTTCATCTATATGTATTATAATTATTCTTCTATGGAGAGTCGAGGTCCTTATGACCCAATTTCGGATGAGATGGAGGGGTGTGTGCTTCCCCTATGGCACCTGACTGCATAGATAATTGTTTTTTTTTGTACATGCCCTTGCTAGGGTTTAAAAACTGTGGGAAAATACTTTGAATCATTACAGTATTTTTGTAGATCTGGTGGAATATAGATATGGCTTGCAACTTATCGGTTTACTTGTTTCGTTCATATTGCTTTTACGCTGTATGTTTGCTTACCTTATGATATTTACTATACTATGCTTCCAATTGCAAGAGTTGGGCAAGGGTTATTCATCAGGTTTTCTTGCTACAGTTTCTTTTTGTTTGCACGAGTCACAGAAATCCTGTGTGAACTCGTTTTGGTCCCTCACTTATATAAATTCTCTATTTATTTATTCCTTTGTGGAGCATCAATTTCTTTCTGTTTTCCAGCTATATTACATGTATGCGTTTGAAACTATAGTACTGGCTTACAGATTCTTTATTATGCATGATGTTAAAAGGTTACCCTGGTCCTGAGGCTGACATACCCTAGCATATATGACTTTATACCTCAGGGTCTTTCTTGAGACGGATTATAGTTTGATTCTGCCAGTGATTATATTACATGTTTCTTGCTTTTCTATGTTCGGGACTTATATAGGATCTGGACAGGGAACAGTTAACTGTCACGCTCTCTATTAATGTATGAAATATATAATTGTTTTATTGCATAGGCATTTTATTTCTGAGAACCCTGCAATTACAATAAGTCTCTGTATTGACGGTGTTCCATTTTCTGTAATTCCTTGAGAGGGTTTTCTCACATTTGACTCCCAGGACTACATGTATTTAAAGAAAAGAAAAAAAAGAAAATGAAAAGAATAAGAAAAGAAAGACAGATATAAAACTCTGCCCTCTTGAATACTTCCTAGCACAGTTTTATTTTTCTGTAAGATAATGCTTTCACATTATCATAATGTAACAAAGAAGGAAATACTAAGATTAACCTTACAAAATTACTAATTAATATCAGTCTATAGATTGGCGTCATACCTAAAGTTCTTTTGTTTGCTCCTGGTTGAAATGTCGTCTTCTGGCGATATCTTGGAAGAAACAATGTCTGGAGTTTCTTTAGATCAATTATAGTTTTCTAATAGTCACCCAAATCTGGGTTTGTCATCTGTCAAACTGCCCGAGCACGAGATTCGTCCTGCAGGACCAGAATCTCACCTCGTGCTGCTTGGCAGACCTCAGTCCCTGCAAGTTGCTTGTATAGTGAGTAGGGCTATCTGGTCATCACCAAACTTAGCCTCCTCCTTTTCCTTAGAGTTTTTCTTTTTCTTTGTTCTCTTCTGCCTGTCCTTATAGCACAGATTTTTTTGCCTCCTCCTCTCCTTTTCTTTGGAAGCCTTCCAATTAGGGGAGGTAGTTTGATTGCAGTTCCAACAACTGCCTTTTCCCAACTTCCTCCTCAGAAGTTGCTAGCATTTCAAGAAAATTTTCTTTTATATATAATTTATATATATATATTATATATTATAATATTATATTTAATATATATAATATATTTATTATATATATAGTATTTATATATTAGATATATATATTTTATATATATAATTATATATTATATATTATTATATATATATATATATAAGGAACACAATAATAATAACAATACTATTAATTTTCAAACAGTTAACAATGTCATATTTAGTTTTGTCTTTTACCACAATGAAAAATCAAATATTTGCATTTTCCCGGGATATCACATCTCCCCCTCCTGAGATTGGACATCGTCCTGATGTTTGATGTTCATAAACAACTCTGGGTAAGCCTTTTTCATGAGCTCTTCATCTTCCCAAGTGGCCTCATCAGGACCAAAGTGTTGCCACTGCACTTAAACTTGGGTAATAGCTCGCTTCCGCAGCTGTACTTCTCTCCGGTCGAGGATGCTCAGCGGCTCGACCAAGACTTCTCCTTCCAGTTCGACCTACAACAAGCAATATTCCAAATCAGTCTCTTTGAAAGTAAACTTTTAGACTGGTCTACTGGAAATAAGCCTCACATGTATATCCTACCATCTAATCACATGTTTAGGATCATAAACATATTTTTTTAACACAGAGATATGGAAGACATTGTGGACTCGGATGTGACTTGGTAGGGTGAGCTGGTAAGCCAACGGCCCAATTCTTGCCAAGACTTGGAATGGTCCACCATATCGGGGTGCCAACTTGGCACACCCGCTCCATTCAATGTACTCCTCCTTGCTTGGATCCTAACATAAACATGGTCACCAACTTGGTATTCTTTAAACCTCCTCGTTTGGTCAACGAATCTCTTTTGCCTATCCTGAGCAGCTTTTAAATTAGAGCGTACCCTTTTCACCATTGCCTCCATTGCCTTAAGCATTTCTAGCCCTAACCTTAATTTGTCTTCAGCTCCACCCCATCTTGAGGGTGCGCGGCATTTCTGCCCATACAGGACCTCAAAGGGACTCATTTGTAATGAGGTATGATACCCATTGTTGTATGAAAATTCAACCAAGTGCAAATACTCCTCCCACTGCGTTGGTTGCTGCATTACATATGCTCTTAACATGTCTTCTACCACCTGGTTCACCTGCTTTGTTTGTCCGTTAGTCTGGGGGTGATACGCTGTACTGAAGTTTAGTTGTGTCCCCAATTTTGCAAATAATGTCTTCCAAAAGGCCCACATGAATTTGACGTCACGATCTGAAATTATCATCTTTGGGAATCCATGCAATTAAAACACATTTTGCATGAAAATATGGGCAATCTGTATAGCTCTATAGGTGGATTGCACAGGTATAAGATGTGCTGCTTTACTCAACTTTTCTACCACCACCATAATAGAATCGTTATTCTTCTTTGTCTTAGGTAGCCCTGTTATAAAATCCATAGAAATGGTTTCCCACTTCAATTCTGGAATGGGTAAGGGTTTTAATAGCCCTGTTGGATGTTGATGCTCTGCCTTAATTTGTTGGCACTCTAAACACCGTGGTAAATACTCGGTCACATTCTTCTTCATACCCAGCCAATAATACTCTTTTCAAAGCGCAGTGATCATTTTCTAATACCTTGGATGTCCAGCATAGGGACTGATGTGAAATTCATCCAAAATGAGATTTTTAAGACTGTCTTAATTAGGTACATATAGCCTCCTTTTGTAATACAACATTCCAGCATCATCTACCTCATAGCCTTGGCGGTTCCCCTCACTGGTAGACTATTGTACTTGCTGTTTTATTTGCTGGTATATAGTATCTTGTTCTGCTGCCTTTTTTATTATTTCCTCAAAGGGTCTTTTCCATTCGCTAAAGGAAATTTCATACAAACATTGTAATTTCTAACTTAAATCATCCACCACCCAATTTTCTTTCCCCTTCAAGTGTCTGATATCAAAGTCAAAACCACTTAGGAAATCTACCCACCATGCTTGCCTCGCGTTTAAAGTGGGCTAGCTAAAATAATTGGTCAGACTGTGGTGGTCTGTTAGTAATAAAAATTTCCTTCCCATGAGATAATATCGCCACATCTTCAAGGCGTGTATGATGGCTGTCAGCTCTAAGTCATAGGCATAATATTTCTCCTCATGCTCTTTTAGTTTCCTTGACTCGTAAGTAATCACTTTCCCTTCTTGCATCAACACGCCTCCCACACCTTCCTTGCTTGCGTCAGTGCACACCACATAGTCCTTATTAGGATCAGCGATGCTCAAAATGGGTGCTGTGGTGAGTAGATGCTTAAGCTGCTCAAAGCTTCTTTGACATTCTGAGGTCCATTTGAATGCTCTTCCCTTTTTTCTGTAAAGGAGTGATGGGGTATGCCACTCTTGAGAAGCCTTCCACAAATCGTCTATAATAACCAGCTAACCCCATAAAGGACCTGATGTCTGCTACATCTTTCGGTATGGGTCCACCATGATCCCTTCCCTTGTGATTATATGGCCCAGATATTGTATTTCTTCCTTGAAGAAGTCGCACTTGCTGAACTTAGCATATAACTGGTGTTCTCGAAGGGTTTGTAGCACCAATCTGAGGTGCTCCTTGTGCTCTTCCACAGTGCGGGAGTATACCAGTATATCATCGATAAGTATCAGCACAAATCTGTCCAAATATTGATGAAATATGCTATTCATCAGGCACATGAAAGTTGCAAGGGCGTTAGTTAACCTAAAGGGTAGCACCACAAACTCGTAATGCCCATACCTTGTTCTAAAAGTTGTTTCAGCTATGTCTTCCTCCTTAATCCTGATTTGGTGGTAACCTGATCGCAAATCGATCTTGAAGAATATTGTTGCACCCTTCACTTGATCGAGAAGTTCATCAATCCGAGGTAGAGGATACTTGTTTTTTATTGTCAACTTGTTCAGCTGACGATAATCTATACACATGTGAAGGGTCCCGTATTTTTTCTTAACGAATAACACTGGGGCTCCCCATGGAGACACACTGGGGCGAATATAGTTTTTATCTAACAGTTCCTGTAACTACATTTTTAACTCTGTCAGCTCAAGTACACTCATTCTATAGGGCGCTCGCGATACCGGTGCTGCCCCTGGTACCAATTCGATGGTAAAGCCTATATCCCTCTTAGGCGGCAACTTGAGAATCTCTTCTAGGAACACATCCACAAATTCTTGTATCACAGGGATGTTATCCAATGTGGTTGTTTTATCCTTCGAGTTAGCATAGCCCACTTGGATGGCATAAATCTGACACCCCTTCCGGATGCATTTCGCTAACTGAGATGCGGTTATTGGCCGAACCTGTACTGGCCGCTTAATTCCTTGCATCTCTTGCCTAGATCCAAGTTCATCCCTATAATAAATAGTCTTTGTATTGCAATTGACCAATGACTAGTGCTTTTCTAACCAGTCCATACAGATTAGAAAATCATATGAACCAAGGGAGAGTACATTTAAATCTGCCATTACTGGCTGCCTTACTATTGTTAAAGAGTAGTTATTGACCTTTGCCAACACTTGCCTCTTGGCCCCTGTAGCCAGTTGTACTAGCCATGGATTCCTGAATTTAACAGGTTGCAGTTTACAATGTTCTACTACCTTAGGACTAATATAACTTAATGTGGCTCCAGGGTCAATTAAAACAGCTACAATAAGGTCTGAAATTTTACCTTCAAATTCCACCATGGTCGGCTGGTACTCAACCTGATGATCGTCCAGGGCTACATTAATCCTTGGTATGTTATGTCCACATCATCGACTGTCGATGCTTCATCGATTTGGGATAACTGTTCGGTTCCCTTTCGCTGCGGACAGTTTTTGATGTAGTGAGGCCCTCCACAACCCCAACACTGTACTGGGGGTCTTGCTATCCCTTCACTGTCCAATCTTGCAGGCTGTTCACCGACTCTGGATTCACTGATTGGCTTGGATTTGAATGAGTTTTTCTTTATATTTCTGTTGTTCTGCCCCTTGCCAATTCCCTTGCTTCCACCACTGTGATTTCCTTTACTGTTTCCAACTGGCTTATTACCTCTTTTCTCATTCCATCTTTTGCCTGGAACTTCTACTTTTTGTTTACTCTGCTGATAACAAATCCTGGCTTTCTGGATAGCTTTTTCCATTGTCTTTGGATTGTCAAACTCAATCCTTTCCTGCATATACAGGGGTAAACTACTAACAAATCTTTGCACCTTAGCTTTTTATTCTCTAATATAAGGCACATAATGAAGCAAGGAAGTAAAACGAGTGATAAATTTGTCCATGTTCTACTGCCCTAACCGCAAGTCATGAAATTCCCTTGCCTTTTCGTCGTAAAAGCGCTCGGTCAGGTATCTTTATTTGAAGTACCTTTGAAATTTCTCCCAAGTTATGGTCTGTTCACTTACTCCCTTTATGATCTTGACTTCTTCCCACCATAGGGTCGCTTTTCCCTATAATTGGAAGATGGCCAATCGTGCCTTCAGGTTATGATCGTATTCATACAGATGGAAGTATTTGTTCATATTTATCAACCATGCCTCAGCGACTTCCTCCTGTTCCCCGTCAAAGTGCAGAGGTTTAATCTTACGAAATTCTCACTGCAACTCTATCCATTGCCTCTTTGATGTATGTTGTTCAGATGCATTATCAGATCTTTCCTCCCTCTCTTCCAACCCTTCACATTCTGTGTGATGGTTATGTTCTTCTAACGTTCTCCGTTGTTCCGCACTGGGATTAGCTGGCGACTAGTTCTGTTTGTCAGATAGGCTTTTTATAATTCTTTATTGTTCCATTGTTAGTCGTGCATTATCTTCATGTAACCGGGCCATTTCATTTTTCAATCCCTGCAGCGTCTCCAAAATAGCCTGGTTTGTATTGCAAGCCTCCTCCCCGAGCTGTACCCATAGCTCGGGATTGTTCTCAAGACCAATTGCAGGTCCCTGACCCCCCACAAACCTACGTGATGCACTATCTGTTCTTCGCATGCTGGCAATACTCTGTTTCTGTTTTTAACATGAGAAAAGTGTCAGGAAACAACAATTCACAAAACAAAAGGGTCAGTGCACTACCTATTCTTCTTAAACTACTCAACAGAAATGGAATAATTGTATCCACTCTGTTTATCTATCAGTTTCCAATTTTTTCAATTTTTAGCTTTTAGTTTTTCCCAAAGGCCACAATGTTTGTAACCTTGCTCTGATACCACTTGTAATGAATCCACAGTAAAAAAAAATTTAAAAACTTTACCCTGCTTATGTATACTACAACATGCCACCTAAATGTAAGGTTCACAATTACGATTAACATGGAAAATATCTTGTCTTATGTAAGCAATTAAATGATATTTCCGAGGTGGCAGAGTATTAACTGCTGGGTTAATGTTGATTGTTCTGGTTTCATACACCTGGCTATGGCAATTACTCTTGACGGCTCTGTCACGTGATGGAGGCAGAGTTTTGGTACCCTTTACTCTTATGCCCTCGGGTGCCTCCCGCATTGGCGGTGGATGGAGGAAATGCTAATCCAAGCGGAGCTATTTTGCTGTTTACCTTTCTCGATGAGATCTTTTCATTGATGGTTCCAGATATTGTCTCCTTTCGACTCTGCTGCAATTCCATTCTTACTCAGGCACCGAGCACATACCTCGGCTTCTTTGGTTGATGTATGGTCGGTTTCTCATGCCTGCAACTGGTTCGAAGCAGATTGGACTATGTCTTTTCTAGCTGCTTTCTTGCGGTAAGGTTTATTGTGCTGTCTAAATGATTTTTATCATTTTCCTATGCTCTGCACTATTTTCTATTGTATAATGAGTAATCTGAAGTTCCTGACTTGCTTTCGACGTGTTTTTTTTTTACTGGGTTGAGGCATGAGGGTCTCTTCCCTTAGCACAATGTATGCAGGCATGGATGAGTCTATCTGGCTTCAGTTCTTACTCCCTCAAGCTGTGGTGAATCAGGTGAGTTCATCCCCACACGATACCACATGCTATACTTTTAACACAGGCATTCTATTATGGAAATGATGAATTTATTGCACAGAGTGTAGGGTTTGTTTCTACTTTACTTTCCCTATGTTTATTGGCAGATGGATTTGGCCCTCTAGCCCAGACCCCCTTACAATATCTTTCTCTTAGTTACTTTTAGGGCTTTTGGTAGAGTTTAAGCTGACAAATCTGTCACCCAATGCAAGGATGCAGGCTATGAACTGATAACTTCGCTTTTCCTTTGATAATTTTACCAAGCCTTTGAGCTCGCGGATGCGTGTGTTATGTAATTTTAATTCTATAGTTGTCAAATTACGCAAGCTATATCCCAGAACTGTTACGCTGCTTTACTATAGTTTTTCCTAGGCTGTCTATTTCATCTATATGTTTTATAATTATTCTTCTACGGAGAGTCGAGGTCCTTATGACCCGAGTTCGGCTGAGATGGCGGGGTGTGTGCTTCCCCTATGGCACCTGACTGCATAGATAATTAATTTCTTTTTTTTGTACTCACACTTGCTAGGGTTTAAGAACTGTGAGAAAATACTCTGAATCATTAAAGTATTTTTGTAGATCTGGTGGTATATAGATACGGCTTACAACTTATCAGTTTACTTGTTTCGTTCATATTGCTTTTACGTTGTATGTTTGCTTACCTTATGATATTTACTATACTATGCTTCCAATTGCAAGAGTTGGGCAAGGGTTATTCGTCAGGTTTTCTTACTACAGTTTCTTTTTGTTTGCACGAGTCATAGAAATCCTATGCAAACTCGTTCTGGTTCCTCACTTATATAAATTCTATGTTTATTTATTCCTTTGGGGAGCATCGATTTACGTCTGTTTGCCAGCTATATTACATGTATGTGTTTGAAACTATAGTACCGGCTTACGGATTCTTTATTCTGCATGATGTTAAAAGGTTACCTTGGTCCTGAGGCTGACATACCCTAGCGTATCTGGCTTTATACCTTAGGGTCTTTCTTGAGATGGATTGTAGTTTGATTCTGCTAGTGATTATATTACATGTTTCTTGCTTTTCTATGTTTGGGACTTATATAGGATCTGGACAGGGAATAGTTAACTGTCACGCTCTTTGTTAATGTATGGAATATATAATTGTTTTATTGCACAGGCATCTTATTTTCGAGAACCCTATAATTACAATAAGTCTCTTTATTGATGGTGTTCCATTTTTCATAATTCCTTGAGAGGGTTCACTCAAATTTGACTCCCGGGACTACATGTATTTTAAAAATAAAAAATAAAAAATGAAAAGAACAAGAAAAGAAAGACAAATATAAAACTCTGCCGTGTTGATTACTTCCTAGCACAATTGTTTTCTGTAAGATAATGCTTTCACATTATCATATTGTAATAGGGAACGAAATACTAAGATTAACCTTACAAAATTACTAATTAATATCAGTCTAGAGATTTGGCCTCATACCTGAAGTTCTTCTATTTTCTCCTGGTTGAAATTTCGTCTTCTGGCGATCTCCTGGAAGAAATGGTGTCTAGAGTTTCTTTAGGTCAATTATAGTTTTCTAACAGTCACCCGAATCTGGGTCTGTCATCTGTCAAACCGCCCGACCACGAGATTCATCACGCGGGACCAGAATATCCCCCCATGCTGCTTGCCATACCTCAATCTCTGCAAGTTGCTCGTATAGTGAGCAAGGTTATCTGGTCATCACCAGACTTAGCCTCCTCTTTTTCCTTGGAGTTTTTTTTTTTTTGTTCTCTTTTGCCTATCCTTATTTTTTTGCCTCCTCCCCTCCTTTTCTCTGGAAGCCTTCCAGTTAGGGGAGGTAGTTTGATTGCAGTTCCAACAACTGTCTTTTCCCAACTTCCTCCTCAGAAGTTGCCAACATTTCAAGAAACATTTCTTACATATATATATTTAAGGAACACAATAATAATAACAATACTATTAGTTTTCAAACAGTTAAGAGTGTCATATTTAGTTATGTCTTTTACCACAATGAAAAATCAAATATTTACATTTTCCCGGGACATCACATCTGGTTACTTGCCATACTCTCCACCATAGTTACCGAATTTGAATTCGATTAGATAAGGAGATAATTTGGCCATGTAAAATTTAATATGGAAATAATCTTAAAGTATATATCTTAAAATAATTAACATATTATTGTTTATTTATTTTACCAGTTCCAAATTTAAATAAATTGAATTGAAAAGATTATTTAAAATTTCAAAGAAAATTCTTTAAATCTTTTACAAGGATACTTTTGTTTATTTCTCTTATAAGGATCTAAAAATAATGAACGAAAAAATGCATCAAATTTATTAGAATCGCAGAGTGGAAAAATATGTAAGTAAAATCTAATAATATAAATAAAAAAATGTCAAATATGAAGTTCAATGAAAAGAATGAGAAACTGGACATAAAAGGTAGGTTTGAAGTGATCTCCACATCAATTACAATTCCTATTGGATCCAAATTTATTTAGCAATAAGTGTATATGTAGATTATACTTTGTATAGATTATAGAAAACGAACCCTTCTAATTTAATTCCACACCAGACATCCTCTGTTTTACAATGAACCTAACAACTATGGTAATTGCTATTATTAAAAAAATAGAAAAATGAAAATATGAGTTTTACAATTTTTATCTTTTTAAAATATAAAAGCCTAAATCTTTCTCTAAACAGTAATTTAATAAAAATGTATAATTTTTTAAATAATTACCATTATAATGCAAATTTAATAAATATAAAATTTCTATAATCTTTTTAATAAATAAACCATTACTGTTTCATTTTTATTTTCTAATAAAATTCTATTATATTTTTAATATAAAATTTCTAATGATATTTCTAATAAAATCTTTTATTATTATTTTAATATAAAAATTTCTATGATATTTTTAGTATGGAAACCATACTTTCAAGTCTTATTTCTAACAAAAATATTTGTAATAATATTTAACTACAATTTTAACATAAAATTTCTATAAATCTTTTTATTACTACTGTTTTTTTTTTTTACCTTATTATTGAGCACCTCTTGGTTGTTCACCCCCTTCCCCATAGCATATTGAGTTGTTTACCGGGCTCACTATACCACTTTCACTGGAAGAATCTCCAGTAGGGTATAACTATTTACCCTTATCTTATCACGTGTCTCAGTCGTCCCGGAACCGACACATTGTTTTTCATTCATTTTAATATAAACTTATCGCCGATCAAACAAACGCGTGTAGTATCAAGTCAAACGTATTTTTCCATTAATCGAATCGTATTGGCGAATTTTCGGATTTTTTTGCCGACTGCCGTTGAAGTTGGTAATTATATTTTCTATTATTAAATAAAATATATATTAAAGAGTAAAAAAATATAAGTAAAAATATACAGTAAAAATAAATAAAAAAATAAATAATAAAATAATTCAGTTTCGACCTTAGAAAAGTATATTTTGAATCTCAAAAAATAATATCTAATATAACTGTAAAAGAGACTCTATAAAAGTACCATGTTATTTGTTAGCAATAAAATATATGCATGCATAGAAAATGGCGGTGCGTTTATTGTGCGCTTTTTTCCGATAACCGTGGCTACCATCCCGTTTCTGGTAACACTGCAATGAATGCTCAACCTCACCACTGACAAATTCTTCATTTAATCAAGTCAAGGCGAAGGAAGAATAGCCCATGAAAAAGTAACAAATCTATTATTATCATAAGTTCGCAGAAAAGGTATTCAGTGGGAATCCAAATAAGTGAAAAATGTCACCAGTATTGAACATGGGTTACTCGATATTACATATAGGAACACAAGGTTTCACGCGTAGAGAGATGACACCACCCTCCTACATTACTATTTATTCATCTCAAAGTAAGTGAAGGAAGACGATGCATAAGGATCGTGTCATCTCTTCTGCGAAGGAAACACAGCACGCCCTCCTTTTCTCAACGATGATCTGCTCTACTCTTCCAATCTCTCTATCTACTGTATTCACACAAATAAAGAGAGATGCAAATTCACAAGCGAACACACATACACTTCCCAATTTATTATAATTTATTTTTAAGACAGTTCACATGCAGGATATTTGGTGTCGGTAAATCCAAGACTTGACTTCAGTTGACTTAGCAAATGTTTTGTGGTCAATAAAAGGAGACAGGTCCAAAAGCTTTATTTTGGGGAGAAGAGTTGGTTGTTCCGTATCGGAAAGAAAAAGGCAGAAATTCCATTGAGTGCGTTCGTCCAAATTATGAACTTTTAGTATATCTACGAAGATGGTATTGATTTGGCTTTCTAGTTAAGAGGAATGTAAATGTCTTAAAGACATCCCTCCATAATAAGAATCAACATACTTACAAATACTTAATACATTATACCTTTCAGATTAAGAAATCATAATAGGTTAGTAAATTATAACATTATTTTAAATTAGTTTACCTCAAAAAGTTTAATATGGAGTATTATGTTAATCAAGTTTTAAATTTTGCTCACTCAAACTAACAAAAAAGTAATATTATTTTAAATTAATTAATTAATTAATTATATATATATATATTAAAAAACAAAAATCAAGATTAACCAAAGTCTTTAGGTAGAAATCACATAAGAGAAGTTTTGGCCAACGCATTTAGAACCAACAACTGTAGTTCATCATCTGGTCCTGATGATGAACCACACTTCTTGGTTCTAAACTCATTGGCAAAAAATTCTCTTATGTGATTTCCAAAAAAAGACTTTGCTTAATGCATTATGGATCATAGAAGCTTGAATACAAGAACGAAGATTATTAGCCATGTATATTTATCTCACTTTACCATAGAGATTGTTAGTTTGTAAATAGGTATTTGACAACACCATGATTTATCGGTACCACATGCCCAAAAAATCATAATTCACTTGATACGAAACATTTTTTTAATTAATCATTTTAATTAAAAGAGAAAAACAACTTAGGATTTGATGTATATTAGAATGAATATTCTAAAATATTATGTGGAAGTTAAATCTCTACCATCCACTTAATAATTATCAATAATTAAATTA